>OY987257.1:33066689-33160969 GCA_963920725.1 Rhamphomyia laevipes
AGCCTATAGCACAATATAACAAAAAGTATATATTGTTTCATTATTATAAATTAATTATTAAGAATTGTAAGGAAATATGATTTGTTTCTCATAATAAATAAATAACTTAGAATTGTCAAGTAATACGATTATTAAAATAAAGTAATTTCCAACAATTATAAAGTAATATGATTGTGCTGAGAAAAAGTTAGTTGGAATAATCACACATTTGAAAAAACGCTTACTTGACAATTCCCACAGGCAAAGCCTATAGAATATAAGAAAAATAAAATGTAAAACTTAGATAATAATTAATAAATATTACGAATAGTATGAAATACTATGAAGTCTGGTGATGGGTTGGATGGTCAAAAAAAAAGTTCGCTCAAAATTTTTTTCTAGGCGTTTCCGAGGTCGGGGAGTCCGAAAATGCAAAAAAAAAAAAGTGTCCGGGGGACGCGTACGCTTTTTATGTGCGCAGCAACATCTCCTAGAACCGCTTGTCCGATTTTAATGAAATTTGGCACACAGGCTCTAACATACCTCGCGCAGGTGCCGGTACAAGATGAGATCGATACTTTCAGTGGGACCATGTTAGATTTCCCCATTTATGTGGCAACCTACGTGTTTTTGTTCTACGGGAAAATGTAAAAAAAAATTTCATGTCTCAGATTTGGATGAAATTTAAAACATAGGTTGGTATCATGATTGTCCACAAGCCTACCAAGATACAGGTCTGTAACTTCAGGGGGTCCATGGTAAAATTTCCGATTAAAATTTCGTATACTCTAGAGCATATAGTAATTTTTATCTAATTAGCATAAATTTTAGTACATATGATAGTTTCCGTATGTACTTGGTGTCTGTAAAATTTGAAGTCAATACTTCAGTGGGTCCATGTAAAAATCCGTAATTACTTTTCATAAGTTCAACTATCTATATGTACAGTGCCTTTCACCCAATTTCAATGATATTGAACACACAGTTTCATTTAGTTATCTATTTAATACTCCACAAATTTGTAGTTGGTAGGTACAGTACGTTCATGGGAAACTAATATATGAGCAACTTAGTTTCCGAAGAATATTTTCTTTATGCTCTACAGCTTGTAATTATTATCCGATTTCAATGAAATTTGGTACACAGGTTGAGTTCATGATTCTGCATAGGTTGACCAAATTACAGGTTAGTAGGATTAGGGGGACCATGTTAAATTTCCGATTTAATTTTTAATTTTTTTTTTTCATATGTTCTACAGCATATAGTAATTGTTAACCGATTTCAAAGATATTTTATATATAGGCTAATTTTGTGATCTAGTTGGCTCTCCTGAAATTTGGAGACCTTCAGGGGGTTCCTAGAAAACAGTTTTAGTTTCCGAATTTTATATAATTACGTGTTTTATAGCATGTAATTATTATGTGATTTTAATGAAATTTGGTACAAACGTAGACCTTCTGATTATGCATGTGTTGGCCATGTTAGAAGTTAATACCTTCAGGGGGTCCATGCTAAAATTTCCGATTAATATTTCATATGTTCTAGAACATATGGTAAATATTATTCAATTTCAATGAAATTTTGTACACAGGTTGGATTCATGATTACGCATGTGTAGACTAAGGTAGAAGTTAGTAGCCTGAGGGGTCCCATGCCAAAATTTCCGATTAATATTTCATATGTTCTAGAACATATGGTAAATATTATCCAATTTCAATGAAATTTTGTACACAGGTTGGATTCGTGATTACGCATGTGTAGACTAAGGTAGAAGTTAGTAGCCTGAGGGGGTCCATGCTAAAATTTCCGATTAATATTTCATATGTTCTAGAACATATGGTAAATATTATTCAATTTCAATGAAATTTGGTACAAAGGTAGACCTTCTGATTATGCATGTGTTGGCCATGTTAGAAGTTAATACCTTCAGGGGGTCCATGCTTAAATTTCCGATTAATATTTCATATGTTCTGAACATATGGTAAATATTATTCAATTTCAATGAAATTTTGTACACAGGTTGGATTCGTGATTACGCATGTGTAGACTAAGGTAAAAGTTAGTAGCCTGAGGGGATCCATGCTAAAATTTCCGATTAATATTTCATATGTTCTAGAACATATGGTAAATATTATCCAATTTCAATGAAATTGTGTACACAGGTTGGATTCGTGATTACGCATGTGTAGTCTAAGGTAGAAGTTAGTAGCCTGAGGGGGTCCATGCTAAAATTTCCGATTAATATTTCATATGTTCTAGAACATATGGTAAATATTATTCAATTTCAATGAAATTTGGTAAAAGGTAGACCTTCTGATTATGCATGTGTTGGCCATGTTAGAAGTTAATACCTTCAGGGGGTCCATGCTTAAATTTCCGATTAATATTTCATATGTTCTGAACATATGGTAAATATTATTCAATTTCAATGAAATTTTGTACACAGGTTGGATTCGTGATTACGCATGTGTAGACTAAGGTAAAAGTTAGTAGCCTGAGGGGATCCATGCTAAAATTTCCGATTAATATTTCATATGTTCTAGAACATATGGTAAATATTATTCAATTTCAATGAAATTTTGTACACAGGTTGGATTCGTGATTACGCATATTTATACTTATTATAGTTATTTTAATAATATTATTTATTATTAAAAAAAAAAAAAAATATAAAATTAAATCAATAAATAATAAAGATGAGCAATTTTTGAAGAAACCACTGTTTGTTACAAAGATAATGTTAATTACAAAAAACTTTTGGACATAAATCGCTGTTAAACAACATACTATGAGTTATCTGCTCCCCCTAGTTAGCAGCTTTTTTTTTAAGTTTTCAGTTTTATAACAACCTTTGTAAGAATAACAAATCTTTTTAAATAAACTGTAATTCATTAAAAATCAAAAGTTAAGTTATATTACTGGCGCAGTCGTTACTCAAATCACTAACAAAAGTTATAGTTTCTGTTAGAAATTTTCTGTTAAGAAAATTAGTTTAAAATATCAACAAAAAAAAATAATAACAACTTTTGTGAAGCTGTTTAATATCTTACAAAAAAAACTCACTTGAATTGTAATTAATTTAAGATAATTAATTTAACAATTCAAAATTCAAAATAATAATATATATCTGTGCTACAAACTACAATTATTTAAATCAACTAATAAATGAAATTAAAATTGTGAAGTTTACAAAATACCAAATGAATTACAAAAATAAATAATGTTGTAATTAATGTAATAAATATAAATAAAAATAAAAATTGTGAAGTTTACAAAATACCAAATCAATTACAAAAATATTAATGTTGTAATTAATGTAATAACTACAAATAAAAATAAAAATTGTGAAGTTTACAAAATACCAAATCAAATACAAAAATATTAATATTGCAATTAATGTAATAACTGTAGCGATCACGCCACTAATGAAATTGCATTCTTCTTTTATTAAATGCACTCTTCTCCAATTTCCATTTTATACCATCGTCTGATTTTAATTTCTTTTATTCTCTACACACACATACATGTTAGTAACAGATTTGATTTTAATTAATAATCAAATAAAATCACTTCTCAATACACGGTCATAAAGAAAAGTTCTAGTCAGTCTTATTAAATTTAAATTAAATAAAAATCGTAAGTACAGTCGCGTTGATAAAGTTTTAAAACATTTTTATGTTATTCCTAAAATTAATTATCACAGTTGGTGTGTTCATAAAATAAATAAATACAGAAATACATTTAAAATAATTAAATACTTTAATTAAATAAATAAATACATTTTAAAATAATTAAATTCTTGAATTAAATAAATATTATAATAATTAAAACATTTAAAATAAATAAATAATTTAACTAGATAAACTTAATTTAGATAAATAGTTAAAATGAAATATTATATTATGTTCTAAGTGTAAGAAAAAAGAATAAAATAAGTGAACAATTAAATTATAAAATGTGGTAAATTCAAATAGTCTTTTTATTTATATAAAAAAAGCATTAATAACCCCACATATTGGTGACCCCGACGTAATTGAAACAAACAGCTGGTGGCACTTTCAACCAAGATATCATTAAAAAATTATGGTTGCGTCGCCTACCACAAGCGCTAAATATCGCTTTAGTTTCTGTGGGCGACAAACCAACAGAAGAACTTATCGCAATTGCCGACAATATTTTTGATGCAAGCGAAGCTTCGACATCAATTAATACAATTTCTAATAATTTTCAAACAAAAACGCAACAACTACAAGCGAACAGCGAGTTAGAACAACGACTGACTAGACTAGAGAACTTATTTTCAAAATTAGATTTTAGTAACAATAACGACAGACGGAACAGACAATCCTCATTTAGACATTCAAGATCACGATCACACAGTAAAACAAAGCAAACAGATAGAAATTTATGTTGTTACCATAAAAAGATCGGCGATAAAGCGCGTAAATGCGCATGCACTAAAGTTTTAACAACACCATCTAAAAATGACCACCCAAACTAGAACTCCCTGTGGCTGAAACGGCACAGTCACAGGTCAACCAATCACGCCGGTTATTTATAAAAGATATTAACACAAATCATTTTTTTTCTAATCGACACCGGTGCCGACCTATCAGTAATTCCACGAAAACATTTGACGGACAAACGACCAAAGACGGACATAGTTCTAACAGCTGCTAATGGCTCGCTAACTCACACCTTTCGTTCGAAATTATTAACTCTAAATCTTGGCCTTCGAAAGAATTTCTCACAACCGTTTATAGTTGCTGACGTTTAACACCCTATAATTGGTGCTGACTTTTTTCAACAATTTGGCCTGCTAGTTGACGTGAAGCGAAAACGTTTGGTCGACTCACAGACACTCATCCACGTTTCCACAGTTTCACATTCCAATATTCCATTAACAACCACAAACATATCCTTGTCCATCAAACAACATTCCTGTCCTAACAAATTCAATAGTTTACTAACAAACTATCCAACATTAACACAACCCACTAACTATTTCCTTCCCGTAAAACACACTGTTGTGCACCATATCGAAACAAAAGGTCATCTACCGTTCGCCAGACCACGACGTCTAGACGCAACGCGTCACAAAATCTCCCAAACGAAATTTCAGCACATGGCTGATATAGGTATTTGTAGACAATCCGACTCTTCTGTTTCATCACCACTCCACATGGTCAAAAAGAAGAATAACTCTGATTGGCGACCTTGTGGTGATTACAGACGGTTAAACGACGCTACTGTTCCGGGTAGGTATCCCATACCACACATACAGAATTTTTCTATGAACCTACAGGGTTGTACCATATTTTCCAAGGTAGACTTAGTCAGGGCCTACCACCTTATACCGTTGGCTCCGGATGACATCCATAAAACAGCGATTACAACACCTTTCGGGCTGTTTGAGTTTTTGCGGATGCCGTTCGGGTTACGAAACGCTGCTCAAACGTTCCAACGATTTATCAACGAAGTCTGTAGGGACTTAGATTTCGTTTTCGCGTATATCGATGATATTCTCATCGCAAACAAAAACGAAAACGAACACCTACATCACCTAGATATACTCTTCAAGCATCTCTCCGAATATGGAATTACCATAAATTCGTCGGAATGTGTTTTTGCAGTCGATTCCATCGATTTCCTCAGCCACACCATCAATTATTCTGGCGTTTTTCCATCACACGACAGAATTAAAATAATCAAGGATTTCCCGAAGCCTGATTCAGTAAAAGCAATTCAACGGTTCATCGGCATGATAAACTATTATCACCGATTTTTGCCACATCTCGCTACACTTCTAGCACCAATTCATCAACATCTTACGCTGTTACTTCTAAAGCCAAAATCTTCTAAAAAATTTCACTGGCCTGCAGAGCTGGACCAGCATTTCGATAAGGTCAAGGAAGCTCTGGCTAATGCTACAATTTTGGCACATCCTTTACTAGACGGGCAATTTAGCATAGCGACTGATGCATCTGACATAGCCGTAGGGGCGGTCCTACAACAACTCAACAACGACCAATGGGAACCTATTTCCTTCTTTTCTAAAAAATTATCTCCTGCAGAACGCAAATACTCTGCCTTCGACCGAGAACTTTTAGCTATTTACTTAGCCATCAAACATTTCCGATATTTCGTTGATGGTAGACAATTCAAGATCTTTACAGATCATAAACCACTCATTTTTGCTATTACATCCAAAACTGAACGCAGCCCAAGACAAACGCGACATTTAGATTTCATTGCTCAGTTCACTACAGACATCGTTCACGTAAAAGGCTCAGATAATCCAGTTTCACGTATTTCAGACATTTCATCCATACAAAACGAATTTAATCTTGTTAAAATAGCAAAACACCAGCAAGAAGATCAAAATTTAAAGACACTATTAGATAAACCAAAAGATTCCTCAACGAAATATAAATTACGACGCTTTGACTTCCCAGACGCTACCATTTACTGCGACACTTCCACAGGTAAAAATAGGCCATACGTTCCTGAATCATTGCGTAAGATTGTTTTCGATTTGCTGCACTACATGTCCCATCCTGGAATTCGCACCACTCGTAAACTCATAGCTTCACGTTATTTCTGGCCCGGCCTAAATAAAGATATCACCCGCTGGACAAGAACGTGTGACGAGTGTCAAAAATGCAAAGTGCACAGGCACACACATAGCCAGCAGGGTACATTTTCACTTCCTAATTACAGATTCGAACAAATACATATGGATATTGTAGGGCCCTTACCAACATCCGATGATTTCGGCTACCTCTTGGCCATCGTGGATCGTTTCACTAGGTGGCCCGAAGCATTTCCCATCAAGGATATGACAGCAGTGACAGTGGCTAAAACATTTGTCCAAAATTATATTTCACGATTCGGAGTGCCTGCCGTCATTACCACCGACCAGGGCAGGCAATTCGAATGCAAATTATTTACAGAGTTAACCAAACTGTTAGGATGTCACAGCATTCGCACATCACCCTATGATCCGCAAACGAATGGCCTAGTGGAACGTTTCCACAGACAGCTATAATTCAAAATGGACAATCGAACTACCTATCATATTGTTAGCAATCCGTGCGTCGATTAAAGACGATATAAAAGTTTCACCAGCCGAACTTGTTTACGGACAATGCCTCAAATTACCAGGCGAATTTTTCATTGACAGCGACAAAACAACACCGATGAATCAAGAGACACAAACACAATTAAAACATATCATGAACAACTTGACACCGACGCCCACACGAATCACCACCCGTAAAGTTTATTTTCCACAAGACCTAAGGACATGCGACTTTGTTTTCCTACGTACGGACACAATAAAATCAGGACTTACGAAACCATACAATGGACCCCATAAAGTAATACGAAGACTACGCAACAATTAAATTATTGACATCAACTCGACCGACTTAAACCAACTTCGTCGATCAGACTTGAGAGGGGGTACTGTAGCGATCACGCCACTAATGAAATTGCATTCTTCTTTTATTAAATGCATTCTTCTCCAATTTCCATTTTATACCATCGTCTGATTTTAATTTCTTTTCTTCTCTACACACACATACATGTAAGTAACAGATTTGATTATAATTAATAAAATAAATTAAATACTGTAATTAAATAAATATTAAAATACAGAAATACATTTAAAATAATTAAATACTTTAATTAAATAAATAAATACATTTTAAAATAATTAAATGCTTGAATTAAATAAATATTATAATAATTAAAACATTTAAAATAAATAAATAGTTTAACTAGATAAACTTAATTTAGATAAATAGTTAAAATGAAATATTATATTATGTTCTAAGTGTAAGAAAAAAGAATAAAATAAGTGAACAATTAAATTATAAAATGTGGTAAATTAAAATAGTTTTTTATTTATATAAAAAGAAGCATTAATAACCCCACATAACTATTAATAAAATTAAAATTGTGAAGTTTACAATATATCAAATCAATTAAATTGCAACAAATCCCAGTCAACTATTCCAGAAGTTTAATCTAAAAAATAAGAATCAAGAATATTACATCAAGAAACCTGATCACCATTTCAAAATTATCAATTCTACATCAAGAAATTAACATCAAAGGGACTTCGAAAACATTTTATTTTAATAAAATTAGTAATCTCATTATAAAAATGTTATAATTTGTAATCTTATTATACATAACAATTGCTTAACTAAAAACAAAAATATTAAATAATAATAAATAATTTGTAATAAATATTATTCATAAAATAAGTATTTCTTATTAAATAAAATTTTAAAATACAAACTTGATAAATAAAAGCAATAAATATTACTTTATTACCTCATTGACAAAAATAATATTAATATTAATAATAAATTCAATTAATTATTATAGTTAAAATCGAATTGTTTTTTTTTTTATAAATAAAAATAAATAATATTTAAATAAGACATTAATAAATAAAATACAAATAAAAATGGCAGATGAAGTGGACCACTTTAACTTGCTAATAAAATGTATTACTAGTGTAGTTCCATTTAATGTTGATAAAAAACACCTACCTTATTTTATTGAACAAATAGAAGCATTAATACTTTTAATCGAAAAATTAAATAATGAAAATAAGAAAATTTTGTTAAGTTATATCCAGGACAGAATAATAGGCGATGCGAGAAATAGTATATTATCCAACGGACGTGTAGAAACTTGGGCTAATTTAAAAACTATTTTAGTTAAAAATCATGGTGAAACAACATCTACTACGAAACTTATTGATTATATCATACTATGTCGTTGTAATTCTACGATTGAAGAGTTTCATAAAAAAATTAATTACCTTTTGTGTAGACTAAATAACGCACATATGCTTAACGGTACAATGAGCAAAGAACAAATGGAAACTAATATCAGAATAGCGTTAAATATATTTAAGAAAAATCTACCCGAACTTGTTCGTGGTATCATAATTAATAGAGACCCGAAAACTCTAGCAGAAGCATATGAAATAGCTACTAACGGATATTTAAAATTTAGTGGACTGTCTTCAAAATATAATTCGTACAAAAGACCCAATAATTTCAACCGTACCAACTCTGAAATTTTTTACAAAAACAATAACAGCAACTCCAATACTCAAACCACTAGTTATCAAATAAAAGAGACTTAACCCAAAGCGCGCAAATACGTCGAACAAATTATTATTCAAATAATAATAATCATGACAGACAACAACATAATAATTATAGATTGCAACAAAACAATACATCAAATGTTAGAAATTTTACACCTAGTAGACAAACGCAATGCACAAATTATTCTAATCAAAGTAATCTAAATATACATCAAAACAACAATCTTGGGCAAGAACCGATGGATATTTCCGTCAATACACAAAATCCAAATAATGTAAATTTTCACCCAAGTACCTCAAACAACCAACAGAAGAACTTATCGCAATTGCCGACAACATTTTTGATGCAAGCGAAGCTTCGACATCAATTAATACAATTTCTAATAATTTTCAAACAAAAACGCAACAACTACAAGCGAACAGCGAGTTAGAACAACGACTGACTAGACTAGAGAACTTATTTTCAAAATTAGATTTTAGTAACAACAACGACAGACGGAACAGACAATCCTCATTTAGACATTCAAGATCACGATCACACAGTAAAACAAAGCAAACAGATAGAAATTTATGTTGTTACCATAAAAAGATCGGCGATAAAGCGCGTAAATGCGCATGCACTAAAGTTTTAACAACACCATCTAAAAATGACCACCCAAACTAGAACTCCCTGTGGTTGAAACGGCACAGTCACAGGTCAACCAATCACGCCGGTTATTTATAAAAGATATTAACACAAATCATTTTTTTTCTAATCGACACCGGTGCCGACCTATCAGTAATTCCACGAAAACATTTGACGGACAAACGACCAAAGACGGACATAGTTCTAACAGCTGCTAATGGCTCGCTAACTCACACCTTTCGTTCGAAATTATTAACTCTAAATCTTGGCCTTCGAAAGAATTTCTCACAACCGTTTATAGTTGCTGACGTTTAACACCCTATAATTGGTGCTGACTTTTTTCAACAATTTGGCCTGCTAGTTGACGTGAAGCGAAAACGTTTGGTCGACTCACAGACACTCATCCACGTTTCCACAGTTTCACATTCCAATATTCCATTAACAACCACAAACATATCCTTGTCCATCAAACAACATTCCTGTCCTAACAAATTCAATAGTTTACTAACAAACTATCCAACATTAACACAACCCACTAACTATTTCCTTCCCGTAAAACACACTGTTGTGCACCATATCGAAACAAAAGGTCATCTACCGTTCGCCAGACCACGACGTCTAGGCGCAACGCGTCACAAAATCTCCCAAACGAAATTTCAGCACATGGCTGATATAGGTATTTGTAGACAATCCGACTCTTCTGTTTCATCACCACTCCACATGGTCAAAAAGAAGAATAACTCTGATTGGCGACCTTGTGGTGATTACAGACGGTTAAACGACGCTACTGTTCCGGGTAGGTATCCCATACCACACATACAGAATTTTTCTATGAACCTACAGGGTTGTACCATAAAGGTAGACTTAGTCAGGGCCTACCACCTTATACCGGTGGCTCCGGATGACATCCATAAAACAGCGATTACAACACCTTTCGGGCTGTTTGAGTTTTTGCGGATGCCGTTCGGGTTACGAAACGCTGCTCAAACGTTCCAACGATTTATCAACGAAGTCTGTAGGGACTTAGATTTCGTTTTCGCGTATATCGATGATATTCTCATCGCAAACAAAAACGAAAACGAACACCTACATCACCTAGATATACTCTTCAAGCATCTCTCCGAATATGGAATTACCATAAATTCGTCGGAATGTGTTTTTGCAGTCGATTCCATCGATTTCCTCAGCCACACCATCAATTATTCTGGCGTTTTTCCATCACACGACAGAATTAAAATAATCAAGGATTTCCCGAAGCCTGATTCAGTAAAAGCAATTCAACGGTTCATCGGCATGATAAACTATTATCACCGATTTTTGCCACATCTCGCTACACTTCTAGCACCAATTCATCAACATCTTACGCTGTTACTTCTAAAGCCAAAATCTTCTAAAAAATTTCACTGGCCTGCAGAGCTGGACCAGCATTTCGATAAGGTCAAGGAAGCTCTGGCTAATGCTACAATTTTGGATCATCCTTTACTAGACGGGCAATTTAGCATAGCGACTGATGCATCTGACATAGCCGTAGGGGCGGTCCTACAACAACTCAACAACGACCAATGGGAACCTATTTCCTTCTTTTCTAAAAAATTATCTCCTGCAGAACGCAAATACTCTGCCTTCGACCGAGAACTTTTAGCTATTTACTTAGCCATCAAACATTTCCGATATTTCGTTGATGGTAGACAATTCAAGATCTTTACAGATCATAAACCACTCATTTTTGCTATTACATCCAAAACTGAACGCAGCCCAAGACAAACGCGACATTTAGATTTCATTGCTCAGTTCACTACAGACATCGTTCACGTAAAAGGCTCAGATAATCCAGTTTCACGTATTTCAGACATTTCATCCATACAAAACGAATTTAATCTTGTTAAAATAGCAAAACACCAGCAAGAAGATCAAAATTTAAAGACACTATTAGATAAACCAAAAGATTCCTCAACGAAATATAAATTACGACGCTTTGACTTCCCAGACGCTACCATTTACTGCGACACTTCCACAGGTAAAAATAGGCCATACGTTCCTGAATCATTGCGTAAGATTGTTTTCGATTTGCTGCACTACATGTCCCATCCTGGAATTCGCACCACTCGTAAACTCATAGCTTCACGTTATTTCTGGCCCGGCCTAAATAAAGATATCACCCGCTGGACAAGAACGTGTGACGAGTGTCAAAAATGCAAAGTGCACAGGCACACACATAGCCAGCAGGGTACATTTTCACTTCCTAATTACAGATTCGAACAAATACATATGGATATTGTAGGGCCCTTACCAACATCCGATGATTTCGGCTACCTCTTGGCCATCGTGGATCGTTTCACTAGGTGGCCCGAAGCATTTCCCATCAAGGATATGACAGCAGTGACAGTGGCTAAAACATTTGTCCAAAATTATATTTCACGATTCGGAGTGCCTGCCGTCATTACCACCGACCAGGGCAGGCAATTCGAATGCAAATTATTTACAGAGTTAACCAAACTGTTAGGATGTCACAGCATTCGCACATCACCCTATGATCCGCAAACGAATGGCCTAGTGGAACGTTTCCACAGACAGCTATAATTGAAAATGGACAATCGAACTACCTATCATATTGTTAGCAATCCGTGCGTCGATTAAAGACGATATAAAAGTTTCACCAGCCGAACTTGTTTACGGACAATGCCTCAAATTACCAGGCGAATTTTTCATTGACAGCGACAAAACAACACCGATGAATCAAGAGACACAAACACAATTAAAACATATCATGAACAACTTGACACCGACGCCCACACGAACCACCACCCGTAAAGTTTATTTTCCACAAGACCTAAGGACATGCGACTTTGTTTTCCTACGTACGGACACAATGAAATCAGGACTTACGAAACCATACAATGGACCCCATAAAGTAATACGAAGACTACGCAACAATTAAATTATTGACATCAACAACAAACACGTATCCATTTCACTCGACCGACTTAAACCAACTTCGTCGATCAGACTTGAGAGGGGGTACTGTAGCGATCACGCCACTAATGAAATTGCATTCTTCTTTTATTAAATGCATTCTTCTCCAATTTCCATTTTATACCATCGTCTGATTTTAATTTCTTTTCTTCTCTACACACACATACATGTAAGTAACAGATTTGATTATAATTAATAAAATAAATTAAATACTGTAATTAAATAAATATTAAAATACAGAAATACATTTAAAATAATTAAATACTTTAATTAAATAAATAAATACATTTTAAAATAATTAAATGCTTGAATTAAATAAATATTATAATAATTAAAACATTTAAAATAAATAAATAGTTTAACTAGATAAACTTAATTTAGATAAATAGTTAAAATGAAATATTATATTATGTTCTAAGTTAAGTGTAAGAAAAAAGAATAAAATAAGTGAACAATTAAATTATAAAATGTGGTAAATTAAAATAGTTTTTTATTTATATAAAAAGAAGCATTAATAACCCCACATAACTATTAATAAAATTAAAATTGTGAAGTTTACAATATATCAAATCAATTAAATTGCAACAAATCCCAGTCAACTATTCCAGAAGTTTAATCTAAAAAATAAGAATCAAGAATATTACATCAAGAAACCTGATCACCATTTCAAAATTATCAATTCTACATCAAGAAATTAACATCAAAGGGACTTCGAAAACATTTTATTTTAATAAAATTAGTAATCTCATTATAAAAATGTTATAATTTGTAATCTTATTATACATAACAATTGCTTAACTAAAAACAAAAATATTAAATAATAATAAATAATTTGTAATAAATATTATTCATAAAATAAGTATTTCTTATTAAATAAAATTTTAAAATACAAACTTGATAAATAAAAGCAATAAATATTACTTTATTACCTCATTGACAAAAATAATATTAATATTAATAATAAATTCAATTAATTATTATAGTTAAAATCGAAAAATAAATAATATTTAAATAAGACATTAATAAATAAAATACAAATAAAAATGGCAGATGAAGTGGACCACTTTAACTTGCTAATAAAATGTATTACTAGTGTAGTTCCATTTAATGGTGATAAAAAACACCTACCTTATTTTATTGAACAAATAGAAGCATTAATACCTTTAATCGAAAAATTAAATAATGAAAATAAGAAAATTTTGTTAAGTTATATCCAGGACAGAATAATAGGCGATGCGAGAAATAGTATATTATCCAACGGACGTGTAGAAACTTGGGCTAATTTAAAAACTATTTTAGTTAAAAATCATGGTGAAACAACATCTACTACGAAACTTATTGATTATATCATACTATGTCGTTGTAATTCTACGATTGAAGAGTTTCATAAAAAAATTAATTACCTTTTGTGTAGACTAAATAACGCACATATGCTTAACGGTACAATGAGCAAAGAACAAATGGAAACTAATATCAGAATAGCGTTAAATATATTTAAGAAAAATCTACCCGAACTTGTTCGTGGTATCATAATTAATAGAGACCCGAAAACTCTAGCAGAAGCATATGAAATAGCTACTAACGGATATTTAAAATTTAGTGGACTGTCTTCAAAATATAATTCGTACAAAAGACCCAATAATTTCAACCGTACCAACTCTGAAATTTTTTACAAAAACAATAACAGCAACTCCAATACTCAAACCACTAGTTATCAAATAAAAGAGACTTAACCCAAAGCGCGCAAATACGTCGAACAAATTATTATTCAAATAATAATAATCATGACAGACAACAACATAATAATTATAGATTGCAACAAAACAATACATCAAATGTTAGAAATTTTACACCTAGTAGACAAACGCAATGCACAAATTATTCTAATCAAAGTAATCTAAATATACATCAAAACAACAATCTTGGGCAAGAACCGATGGATATTTCCGTCAATACACAAAATCCAAATAATGTAAATTTTCACCCAAGTACCTCAAACAACTACCCTATATAGTTGTAAATACAAAGTTAAAAAAAATAAAATTTATAGTTGATACAGGCGCAGAATTCAGTAAAAGAAATACAAATCTGTGTCAACCAAAATCGAGAATAAATACTCCACCACAATTAATAAGTAAATTATATATATATATATACATATATATAATATATAATAATATTATATATATATATATATATATATATATATATATATATATATATATATATATATATATATTTGCTTTATATGTTATACGGTATACGCATACACATTTTTATCCAATATCTATACTTTTTATTTAACGAGCGGTTTTCACATGCTTATTTTACTATTTTTTAGTAATTTCAATTAGCATGCTTTATTATTGGATAACAGTATATGATGGGATATACCTGAGTTTATTTCATGAAAAATATTCCACTTTACACATGTATACTGAAATGTACCTTCACAAAATGGCAGCCATTTTAAACATGTAATCACTAAAAAAGAAAAGATTTAAAGCAAATTAGAGTATAAATTACTCCTTCTTTTAAACTATTTTTTTTTATATATCTACTATTTCTCAAAAATATGCTCGTTTTTTTATTTTATTGCATATTTGTAATGTTTAATTAGTTTACCACGGAAGTATTGCGTTTATTTTATTTTATTTTCTTGTCAAAAAAAGACAACAACTTAAAAATACATAATTATAACAAAATATTACAAAAAATTCAATAAACAAGATAGTATATATGTATATTTCAATAACATAGTCTGAAAATAACCTAAATAAAATTTATTTTTACAGATTACAACTTTTTATTTTTAAAATATAGTAACTAAAATTTAATTAAGAAAAAATTTAATTATTCTGCCCTTAAAAGTATATCGCGATAAGTTAGCATCATATGAGTGATAGAACGTGTTGAAAGCTTTAGCACATCGATTAAAAGGTTCATTATTTGCATATATGGTATTATGGCTATGTTCAATCAAATATTTAGTGTACCTTAAACTTCTAACATTATTATTCTAACATTATTATTAGCTTCAGCTTAATTTCTTTGAGTCTTAATGAATAAGATGGAAGGGTGAAAGTATCATAATTTTGATAATTATAACGGTTTCTCAAAGAAAATAACAAATTGTTTTTGAATAGACTCAATTTTATCAATATCACATTGAAAATGTAGAGCCCAGATAGTATGGCAGTATTCTATAATTGGTCTGACCAAGCTGCAGTAAATGCTTTTAGTAACAAAAGGATCATCGAGTTATTTAGCCTTTCTCTTAACAAAACCTAAAATTCGTTTAGTATGAGAACACACTGGTGCTTAAATGTGAGTTTTTCGTCGAAATGTACTCTAAGATCTTTTACAACATTTTTATACTCAATAATATTTAAGTTAATATTATAGTTATATGTTATAAAAGATTTTTTTCTACTAAAATTAATAGAAAAACATTTATTGACATTAAGGAGCATACCATTTTTCGAGCACCAATTACTTAAAGTGTTGACACTATTTTGTAAAACTAAAGAGTCAGTGTAGTCTTTGATACACTTGTATAATTTTAGATCATCAGCATAAATATAAAAATAAATATTAATTAATAATAACGATAAATCATTAATAAATAATATAAATAGAAGTGGGCCCATCTTGGTCCACCTGAGCTGACAATTACGTTGTGCGAAAAAAAGTTATTAAATTTGACAAACTGTGTTCTTGAGGAGAAATACGATTTAATCCAGGCCAAAATTCATCCAGATACACCGTATTTTTCAAGTTTAAAAATTAATAGATTGTGGTTAACTCTATCAAAGGTTTTACTGAAATCAGTGTAAATGGAATAAACTTGAAAACCTTTCTCCATTGATTTCAGGATAAAACTACCATAGTCTGAAAGGTTTGTGACAGTAGATTTACCTTTGACAAAGCCGTGCTGATACTCGTTAATTATATCCTTAAAAAAATCGTACATTTTATCAGTTACTAGCTTTTCAAATAACTTAGGAATACATGAAAGAATAGCTATACCACAGTAGTTATCAATTTTACATTTGTCTCCGTTTTTAAAAATTGGGCAAAGATGAGAGCTCTTCCAGATGGTCGGGAAATTGCCAATGTCCAAAATCGTCAGAATTGAAACTAATTGGCTCACAGTAAACCGATTCAAAAAATGATGCAAATTTATCACAGATTTTGATAGGATCTGAGTTATATGTAATTTCGAAAATCATCATTGATGGAAAATTAGAAACATTTCTTTTATAATTAATGAATTTATAGAATATTTTTGGATCGTTCTTAATTGATGCACCAGTTAGGAAAATATATCTGTTATAGCATACTTTATCGTAATTGGCAAATTCAGATTTATTTAGTATAAATAAATGATAGTCATTACTAATCTTTGATGCTATGCATTTACGATGCAATCTATTTTTTATATTTTTTAAATTAATTAATTTTTTATCATACCATGGAGGATGACTACTAATAGTTTTAATTTTTCTAGGCAGGCAAAAACCGTTCAAAAACAGAATAAATTATATTTAAGACAAAATCTGTCTTATCATTAATATCATTACTACTGCATTCTGCATTGCCAATTAATGCGATTTCGCATATAATTATTAATTTGTACATTGTCGGCATTTAAAAAATCACAATTTAGAGTAATTTCCTTAGAAAATAAGTTAGTGTCTGAGTAAAAACTGCTTAAACATATAATTTTATGAAAAATACTAGTTTTATCTTTTACAATAGATACAGTTTGATTTAAAATATAATTTTAAGTTACGTTAGTATAAACTGAATCTAAAACATTATTAAAGTTATTTTTTAAACTACAGAACTGATTAAACCCTAATTCAGAGAAGAATCTACAATCGTTGATTGTTGTGAAGTATATATGTTAGCTGGATCATATGAAAACTTATTGTCATTAGATGGTAACTATTCCAGACCTGGAAGATTGAAATCACCAAAAATCCATACATCATCCGAATTTAAAATTTTTGTGCAGATCTTGCTGAAGCCAGACACGCATTGTTCGTAAATAGTTTCATCAGAACCTTGATAAATGTAGCACCCACTATTTTCACCCAAACTTGCTGGGACAAATTCAGATTAATATTCTCATTTGTCAATTCAATAGAGAAGAGAATTGTGGACAACAACTATTACTCCACCGCCTCTGTTTTGCATATTGAGTAAAGTACGATCACATCTGAAGAGGTTCCAATTTGGACCAAAAATTTCTGAATTGAGGTGATCATTTTTTAGCCAAGTTTCGGTTAAAATTATTACAATATACTGTATACTTGCAGTATTCCTAAATAATTCGTTGATGTCACCTCTCATACCTGACATATTTTGGTTAAAAAATTTTAATTCCTTCCGAAAAATGGGATCTTTCTGCACCAATTTTTGGCTATTATTTTTGAAAGAGCAATTTTTCAATGAATTATTTTGATATATTAAGTGCTGAAATTCTCTCACAGTACATTCTTTAGGGCTTTAGGCCATAAGCAACTACGAAGTAGTGTCGATACGAGGAGCCCAGGTATACTAACTTTGAAATTTCGATATTTTAGATCCCCCAATTTTATATTCCATCGTATTACATGATTACAGACAATATCATATAAGTTAAAGTTACTGTTGATGAAAACTATGTTGAAACTAGAAACATCTGTGCAAACATTTTTTATATAAATATGTTTACGATTACAGTTATTCTGATTAGAGTTGTTTGAACTATTGGAAAGTGGTAGGCAATAATTATTATCTGGAAAATTTCTATATTCCTGGTGTGATAATGGAGTATTCTGTGATGCTTTAGGAACACGGACGATAGTATCTTAACTAAGCCTCTCTTATTTGGCTTTGTAAATACTCTATCCTTTTTGAAGAAATATGCCTGCGATATGCTTTTAAATCTGCCGAAACTCTATCAGATGAGACTCCCAAAGTTTCATGATATTTATCATAAAGTTTTCTTAGAGCAACTGGATTAGATTGGAGACCTTCCTGTTGGATTAAAAACATGACATTGATTTTAGTATCTCCATCGATACATACTGTATTGTCCTAATCATGAAGGTATGCCAAGAATAAACGTACATTGTAAAATAATCTGCGGTCCGTAAATCTGGATTGCAAATATCTACCTTCACCTTCTTTCACAGCAATTTTAGTGAGCCTAGAAATTGGTGGAACTAAGGGATCGACAAAATTAGGAGATGGATGCGAAATACCTGGACCACTGATTAAAACTATTGGAGAAGATCCAGCAATAAAAGTATCTCCTTTTATGAAATTATTGTATTTATTAGAGCAAATATTATTATTACTGTTATCATTTCCATTATTACTGCTATTAATATTATTATTATTTATTTTTTTTTATTGGCCTACTAACACAAAAAGGTTATATCAGGCCCAAAAAGAGAAAAAAAAGATACATTTTTTAACTAAAATTACACGTTGTTTAACTAAAATTAAATTATTCAACTTAAATTACAAAATTATGCTGTTCATTTTATTATGCTGTTTATTTTAAATTATTTTCATTTTCATAATTACTTTTCCAGTTAACTTATAGTTTATATTATAATATTAAAATCAAATGTTATAATTATTAATTTTTAATTGATTTTTGGAAACTAAGTTTAAAACTAAATTAAATAGTAGTATAAATTAATTTTTGTTAAGAATATGTGTTTTATTGTTAATTGTTGACCACAGCATTGAGGCGGTTTATTTTTTAAAATTAGATAAGAGTGTGTTAAAGCAGTATGTCCTATTCTTATTCTTGTTAGTACAGTAGAGTCTTTTCTATTAAAGTAGTCAATATGTTTCCATTTGAATAAGTTTTTTTTAATTTCTCTTAATTTATTTCCTGATATAGCTTTCCAATCATTATTATATTTTTTTAAAATGTTAGTGTTGATTAGTCTTTTCATATCGAAATATATAAAATTGTATGAATCATCGGTTGGTTGATTAGTTGCTTCTTTAGCTAGTTTGTCTACAATTTCATTATTTTTTATACCAATGTGACTTGGGATCCAGAGAAAATTTATATTTACTTTATCTTTGTCCTGGTATATTAAATCTTTTATTATATTTATTAATGGGTTTTTATTGTATAAGCAATACATTGCCTGCAGTGAACAAATCAGAAATTTGCTCAGAACAAATCAGAAATTTGCTATGCTCTAGATCTAGATTATTATTACATAATTGCTTTTAGTAATTGCTTTTAGTATAGCAAAAAGTTCAGCATGGAATATTGTGGTATTTTTATACAAATTAAATTCACCCTGAAAGTTAAGATATTTAAAGCCACACCCTGTATTATTATTTATAACAGAACCATCGGTATATACATGTATGAAATCATGATATTCTAGATTCATTTTATCTAAGTACTTTTGTTTATATTTTTCATTATTTGTCTCATTTTTCTTATAGTTAGATAAGGATAAATCTATTTTGGTCTCAGAAGTTATCCACGGTGGATAATTTTGAAATTTATTAACTATATCGGTAGTATAGTTGTTTCGTGTATTCCCAACATAAGTTTACGATCAGATCCATACTGGGAGTGTTTCAATATTTTTAATTAATTTAAAGTTAAGTTTTCATCATCATTATAATTATTATTATGAAATATTAGAATTAGTTCACACTGATCTTCGTGGTCGAAAAGCGGACTAAATCTATTGGTGGTGCAATTTATTTTTCTACCTTTATTAATAATTTTTAATGAACATATTTTATTCATTTTATTCACATCATCAGCTTGTATGTTGAACAAATTAGATCTGCCACCATCACTATTGGCTAAAGCAGTAAATACCCCAGCTAACAATTAATGCGACTAGTCGCTTTTTAGAGGACAGATAAACTTATTAGCATCTTAATTCTTAATCAACCTTCATAACTGATATTATATATATATATATATATGTATATGTATATATATATAAAGTCTTAATACTAACAACCGTTGAAAACTCTAAAATTATATTTATAATATATTATAGTATAGAGCTATTATTAACAGGTCAATAATCTTATAAGAAATGTAGCATAACTGCTTAAAAAATTACTTTTATAAAACTAAGCATTCTTATAATAAAAAAAAACCCGATTATAATAACTTAAATTGTTTTCTTAAGCTTAATACAGTTTTAATACAGTTTTTGTTTTCATTTTTGACAAGTAAAAACTTTTATTGCTTCGAAAATATCTCATTAACTATAGTTTGTTGAATAATTTTAAAGACTTGTACAAAGACTTTTTGACAGAATGATTCAAGTTTCGATGGAACCAGTAGACCAAGAAAAAACTAATTTCAACACTGCACTTCATACACTTTGAATTTAAGAGAATCCCATTCGGTCTGACTAAAGATCAAGCGACTTTTCAAAGAGTGATGAATTGTGTACTTGCTGGATGACTCATTTCCTCATGAATTTGTTCATTTTCAATATCAGTTGGCATATTTTTAATTCTACAAACTTTTTCTGCGAAGTCAGGTTTGCTACTATAGTTCAGAAATTTCTTGATATTATGGATTTTGACAAGATTACCCACATGGATTTAAATGTTTTGTATATCTTGATGACATAGTGGTTTATGGTATAGTGGTTATGGCAGACCATGATGATAAATTGAGAATTGTATTTGATCTATTGAGAGAACATAATTTGAAACTGCAGCCAGAAAAGTGTAAGTTTCTGAGGAAAGAAGTGGTGTACCTAGGACATAAGATTACGTGCGAAAAAGTTAAATCTGTACCCAAAAATACAAGGCTGATCTTTGTGTCCAAGATCAGCCTGCACCTCGAACAACGAAAGAATTACAATCTTTTTTGGGATTAGTTAACTGATATTTGTAAATTGGAAAATAATTAAAATTCGGGTTTGAAAGATTAATAGAGATTAAAATAATAAATTGCAAAACTATTAATGATGAAAATTTAGAAATAACAGATTTAAAAAATAATGCTTCCAATATAAATGTTTGAACCAGAGGACAGGCAGAAATCTTACAGAATGACGAACTAAACGATTTGAAAATTTTAACATCAGATGACGAAGACAAAGATCAACAAGTTTTGTCAAAAGAGCAATGGGAAAGAAAAATAGAATTGGTAGATAACAACAAAATAAAACAGAATCAGGACAGTCCAATAGGAGGACATTTAGAAACGATAAAGATTTATAAGGGATTCAGGTAACATTATTATTGGAAAAACATGTAAGCGCCATTAGAAAATATGTGGAAAATGCCAAATGACCAGAAGAGGCAAGGTTACAAAATTACCACTGGCTATTATGGATACTGCGAATCGCCCATTCAACAAAGTGTATTTGGACATCGTGGGACCTTTATACGTCACTTTAAATCGTAATAAATAATCCTTAGTTTTCAGGGTGATTTATCTAAATCGTTGGATTGTTTAGCTCTACCAAATATGAAAATTTGTACAGTAGCGCATGCTTTGCACAAAAACATAAATTTAAAATATTCAGTCATACCAAAAAAATTAACTTCACACGCCAAATTTTCATTAATTTATCGTCGCCCCAGAATTATTTTGCCGTACGCGCCAAATTTCAAAAACTGACTTAATTATGGGATCCTGATTTTTTTTGAAAGCTCTATCGATCTGTGTAATCCTCATACCTCTAGCTACTACAGTTTCAAAGATATCTAGCGCGAACTTTGACGTATATACCACAAAAAATGTAAAATTATTCTTATATTGACGTACGCGCCAAAATATTGGATATACGGTAAATATTGGTGTTAAAAATATAAAAAAAACACCCATAATTATTTTGACGTATATACAAAACCGCTAAATAATATTTTTTTATATTTATTATTATTTTGCCGTACGTACGTATTTTTAGTGATATACGGCACTATAATATTGTATGCAAGTAAAATTTTAGTTTGTCGTACGTAGTTGAAATTACCGTTGTTCTATCATGCATTCATACGAAATGCATAGTTTATTTTAGTTGAAATTTTATAGTCACATTGAACATTAGAATTATGGAATCGCCACCTCCGGGACTGTCACCAGCACTAATTAAGTAAGTTTTTTGGATTAAATTCAAATTATTCGATTTTTACCTAACAAATTTAAATTTAGAATGGCAGATGAGATATTAGGTGAAGAAGAATTTTCAGGCAATTCCAACTCAACAGGTAAAAATAAATTTATACAAATAATTAAACATCATTAACACAATAACTTTTGATGCAGATCCATTTGCTACGGATGACTCGAGAGAAGACCCTGATTTCAATATTAATGAAGAAATAGTCAATTTGGGAGAAAGTAATAATGTTCTCAAAAACTTTTATGAAAACTTCTCAGTTGGTATGTCAGAAATTATTATATTTATTATATATAACATTTTATAGGAGTAGCTAAAAATAATAAAATAAACATAGTACAAAAAGAACTATTAATCAAAATGTTTGAAGATGGTGAAACTTTGAAAAAAGCTGCATGAATGGTTAATATAAATTTAAACACAACTAAAAGTATTTTGACCGCATATAGAAGAAATGACTGCGAAATAATAGAAAAACCACGTGGTGGTAAACGACATGAAAAGTTAAATGCTGATGTTTTTGATTAATAGTTCTTTTTGTACTATGTTTATTTTATTATTTTTAGCTACTCCTATAAAATGTTATATATAATAAATTAATTTAAAGTATGTCTTGGTTATATCATAATTTACTTTGCCTACGGCTACTTCTGATAGAGTTTTCTTGGGTATCTGATTGAGATCCAATAACATTATTTTCACTAGGCTCACTCATTTTAATTTACGAAAAACCACTTTCTTTAACTATAACTTTATTAATACTAAAACTTACTCTGTAGAAATAACATTTAATTGAATAGTTAAATATTATTATTAAATTAATAATAACAATTACTATTAATAAAACACAGTGCAGTCCACAGCGCTATTGATAGATATTTAAAGGGAAAAGAAATTCATAGTCCTTTAGATTTGATAAAAAAATCACAAAATATAAATTATCCTAATGTACAACTTAACATTATACAAATGGCTAAAACAGATTTTAAAAATTATTCGAAAAAAGCTGGTAATTTTAATTTTCAAAATGTTCCTTTTACTAAAATAAAAGTGATTAAATATACATCTGATGATCTATTGTCAATCAATTATAAGATATCTGCAGCAGAAATTGAATTCGTGCTTTCGTCGTTAAAACAAAAAGCCAAAAAATCGAACTTATCAACATCAGTGAATGTATTTAGTTCGTGCTTAAGAGTTGTGGACAGTAAAAAAATATCTAAAGACAAAATTCAAGACATTAAAAGTCTTTATATTTTTTTACCTAAAATAGATATTCAGTACTACAATTGCTTAATAAATTCTCAGTAGATTTTATAATGTTACAATTTAAAAAAAATTATGTTTAACTAAAATGAAGAATTTTTATTTTATTAAGTTTATTTTATAAAATATGTTTATGTTTTTTTTTTTTTTTTTTTAATTAATTGTTATGATGTAATTTGTTTAAGTTTATTTAAATTAAGTTTATTTTGTATACAATTACTGAGAAAATAAACTTAATTTTTTTTTCCTAATCTATATATTTTATTTATAACACTATTATTACATAATTTTTAATTTTTATAGGATTTTTATTCATTATTGATATTTTCTAAAGCTATCTTAAAGAACGATATATCGGAATTCTTCTTAAAGGATTATTCTTTAGAAAAATATTATTTTGCCGTATGTCGCTTTTATTTGACGTACGTGTATGGAAGAAAATTAATTTCTTTGATACTGGCGTATACGGCAAGATATTTTCGAAATAAATTCCCTGCTACAACCAATTTCTACTCCAGCCATCTTTTAATTTTGACGCTAAAATGTAGCTTGTAGATTGTACTATTGCTACTGACAAAATGGACAAATCCTATCGAGCCAATTTTTTGTTGGCAAAATTGATTTGAAGTTTGAGGTAGGTTTTTTGGATATACGGCAAAATAATTCTGGGGCGACGTTATGTCAAATTCTAAGAAGTTGTAAGTTAGAGACTACTGCGTACGTTCCACTGTTTAATGATTCTCTAGAGTCTAGAACGACGACATTAGTTGAATATCTGAAGATGATAGTAGATAAAGAGGTTCCAAGTTGGGACGAGAGGTTAGCAGAAGCTGTATTTACACATAATCATACACCACACGAAGGAACGAAGTACTCACCATTCTTTGTGCTGAATGGTTTCTGCGACCATCTGTCCAACACAATTAAGAGGTCGGTAGAGCCATTATATACAATCACGATAATATCAGCAAATTAATTACAAATTATTCGTAGAATAATTCGAGAAAATCTAAAATTCAGCAAAGTTAAGTCTAAAACATACTACGATAAAATGGCTAACATTATTAAATATAAAATTAGCGATAAAGTACTATTAAAAAATCCTAGTAAAGACCATAAACTTAGTCTACGAAATAATTTGATTACTATAATTAAAATTAAAGAGAACATGAGAAAGGTATACAACTACAGACCAAAGTTATGGACGGACGGAAAATACAAAATAAATTGAAATAAAATATATTATCAGACCGAACATTTTATAGGAAAAGTTTTAATCAACTACAACTTTCTAACGGTGAAATAATCTTTATCTATAAATAATTTTATTGTTTATTTTTTCTTCAGGTGGTATAATGTTAAAAATATTAATTTTCATTTTGCTATTTAATGCTGTAGCTGAGATGCCGTGGAAAATGCAAAATGTAGGATCAACGTAAAATTATTTTCGTGAATTTAGGGAGAATATTAGAATATAAGGATAAAATTATAGTTTACACTAAGTTAAGCATAACTAGCGAAATTGAAATTAGGGATTTTTAGGATTAGATACAAAATTAAATAATGCATATATGGAGATCTATAGGTTTTTGTTCTTCCAAAAAATTTCATCTCTCAGATTTGGATGAAATTTCGTACAGGATGGTATCAAGATTGTGCACATGTTTATCCAGATACAGGTCTGTAGCTTCAGTTTTGTTGTAATTGTAATTATTTGTAATGAGCTTCTTAATTTTTTGAGATACTTTTATGGCTTATAATAATCGTCTTTTCAATGCTTCCATTTCGGTTGCGCTTTCGATAGACGTAGAAGAAATATTTTTATTTACTTATTTACAGTAAGAACCAGAATCTACTGCTACTGCATTACTTCGAACTTCAGTGTTGCCTTCACTACTTTTGAAAAGTCTGTACATAAATTCTTGTTAATTTTGTTGTAGCTTTTTGTGCAACATTGTTTTCACCATTAAAATAATCTGGATTTTGTATATATTTTAACAAAGAAACTAATTCTACATTGCTTCTTTCTGTAATATGTTTCTTTATATAGATTGCAATAATTCTTTTGCAAATTTTGAATTTTAACGAATTATAAAGAAATAAAAGAATATCATCACTAATGATTAAGTTACTGTCTCTTCTTCTCAGGGCTTCCACAGCCACAGTAATAGGTATTAAAATGTTCCAAAAATCACGAAGTCATTCTTGAAACTCAAGTTTCCAATAGCTGGTAAAATTTAAATCATTTAAAACTTTGAGAATTCAATCGAGAACTATAAAGAACCGTTCTATCATGGGCTCAATAATGTTCCATCTTGTTTTACAGTCCAGAAGTTAGATTAAATCTCGTCCTTGCTGAATATTTATGTAATTTTGTAAAATAGAATTTTTGACAGGAGATAACCTGAACAATCTGACAATTTTCTGAACACTGTTTAAACCAGTTTCAAAATCAGGTCTTAATATTGAAACTTTTTCATTATTACTATATAAGATGTAAATGACAATGTATCTGAAAAAAAATATGTTCTTCGATATGATATGGTAAATATTATACAATTCTAATGAAATTTGTTACACATAAGAGTTTTGTAATGCAAATCGTGCCTATATAATTTAGGGGCGGTAGTTTCAGGGGTCCGTATCAAAATTACGAATTATATAAAATACATGATAGATGTTTATTACTGTTACACAGTAATACACTGTGTACTGTTCGTTACAAACATATTGTTATTTACAAAATAATGTTGAATACAAATTACTGTTGATCATCATAACTATAGAAGTTATCGGCTAAAGTACCGTTTTTTAAGCTTTTGTAATTATAATATGATGAGTGATTCTAAGAGATTTTGAAAAACTAATACAACTAGAAGAGGAAATTAAATTAACATCACCGAAAATAAAGCTCCAGGATTTGACTTAATAACAGGACAGATACTCAAGCAGTTCCCACGGAAAACAATTCTTAAAATTACGATATTATTAATGCTGTTTTCATACTGGAATGCGTACCAAAACTTTGCTGAAATGATAATGATACTATTATGTCCAAACTCTTCGAAAAAATACTATTAGGAAGATTGAAACCAATTATCAAAAGATTGAATTTTATTCCGGATCACCAATTCAGATTTAGGGAATAGCATTCAACAATTGATCAAAATCACAGAGTAACAGATGTGATAAAAAAAATGACACTTGAAGAAAAAAAAGTGTACTCTACAATCTTACTGGATGTGGCCCAAGCGTTTGATAAGGTTAATATACAAATTTATCAGTTTGTATATTATCAATCAGTATATTATCAAATATACTGAGAAGATACAAGCAGCTATTTCACAAATCAATAGCTGGACTATAAAATGGAGGATTAAGCTGAATGAATTGAAATCAGTACACGAAGATTTCACAAAAACGAAGGAACATAAAGCTGTCTACATAAATAATCGATGCTCAAGAGAGTTGTCAAAGAGTTTGGTTGTGTTTACATTTGGTTCCATAAAATTCAATATTTACAAATTTAAAAATAACAAGATTTTAAAACCACTTAACTAACATATTGGGCAGCTAGTGGAATGATGTCTTAGTAGGACAATTTCCATCCACACAGTATGGTCCGTCTGTCACAGCTAATAAATACACTAAATTTGTACAAGGTGAAACACTAATAATTGGCAAGCATCCTTCTTTAATTCTTCCGATTACTATTAAAACTACTAATACTACTAATACAATCCTTATCCCAACTAATAATTCACATACCATTAACAACACGAAAGAACATGATCCCTCTACTCTTAACACTTCCTCTAACTTCGTTAACCCACTAATTCCACCTGTTGTTCGTATAACTCATAATTCAGTTGAAACTGGTGAAAACCTTTACGCTTTAAGTCGTCTGCGAGATCATAAATATTTGAAAATGTTAGACTTTATCTAGCTTTTTTATATGATGAGCCCAATACCACTTGCGTCTTTGGTAAAACTAAGACAAGTTTGAAAGTAGGGATCCAGCAGGAAGGTCTCCCTTCAGATCATAAAGAACTAAAAAAGTTATTTATCAGATATCACGTAGACTTAGGATACTCTCGTGAGCTTGTTGAAACCGATCTGAAAACATATGGCTTATATGTAAATAATAAAAGAAGAAATGACCTTCAAAGAAATAGAGAAACCGAATATAAATATTTTCGGCCGTGTTCCTAATAACTTAATATACTTAACAGACAATTCTGTTAGTTGCCCAAATAGTTCAATTTCAAATATTACATTTTATTACCAAAACGTGAGAGGCTTACGTACTAAGACTTCTATTGTTTTTTTAAACTCCAAATAATTAGATTTTGATGTCTATTTTTTAACAGAAACTTGGTTATCTCCCACGATTAACTCTTTAGAACTATTTGATTATTCCTACTCTGTATTTAGAAAGGATAGGTATAATAATGCAACTAACAGCATTACACCTAAAGGTGGGGGTGTATTAATTGCCATTAAGAACAACTTTAACAGTGAAGAGATATCGTTATCTCAATTTATTGATATCGAAATTGTAGCAATTCATATTAAACTTGTTTCAAAATCAATTTTCTTAATATGTTGTTACATCCATCCAAATTCTAATTATGATACATACCAAAGGTATTGTCAAGCAATTGATTATATCTCTTCTCAAATTAGTTCATCTGATGAGTTAGTGTTATGCGGTGATTTTAACCTACCTAATTTAGTTTGGACACCACATAAAGAGGAATCTTTTTTAATTCCATGTAATATATGCAGTAATACTGAACATATATTAATAGATGGTAGTAACTCAAATTACCATAAAAAACTATCTTGGTTAACAGTTAGACCTTATTTTTTCGTCTGATTGGGTTAATATGAGTGATATTCATAATATGTTACCACTTGTAAATGTTGATAACTTTCATCCACCCATTAGTTTCAC
The DNA here is from genome assembly GCA_963920725.1 of Rhamphomyia laevipes. Lineage (NCBI taxonomy): Eukaryota > Metazoa > Arthropoda > Insecta > Diptera > Empididae > Rhamphomyia > Rhamphomyia laevipes. The sequence continues at coordinate 33,095,762 of OY987257.1, forward strand.
TTATTGTTATAACAGCCCTAATCATTCAGTGCCAGTTGTAACATATAGTTATAATTTTTCTAAAACGGACTTTAGAGCATTAAATAATTTCTTATTATCAATTGACTTTGATACTTTATTAGAATGCGTTGATATTGATTTATCAGTTAGCCGTTTTTATGAAACTCTATTACATGGATTTAGCATGTTTGTTCCTTCTATTCGTAACAGAGATTTCAACTCTAGTCCAACCTGGTTTACTCATGACTTAAAAAAACTTAGAAATAAAAAAATAGGGCCTGGAAAAATTATCTGAAATTTAAAAATGATGAAGCCTATTTGCAATTCTATGAATTATTTTGTTCATTCAAGGATCTATTAGACATTAAGTACAACTACTATCTTAGTGATATGGCTTCTCAAATAAAAAATAACCCTAAATCACTCTGGAAGTTTGTAAACACTAAAAGAAAATCAGATCAATTCCCAAACTTCATTACTTTTCAAGGTGAAACTTCTAATGAACCAAATCTTATTGCTAACCATTTCAAAGATTTTTTTTCTACTTCATATTCAAATAATTCCTTTCAAGTAGATGAATCAAATTTCTATCATATGGACAGCAACCCGGAAGTTCCTCTCACTTCAATATCTTTTTCAGTCACACAAGTACAGGAATATCTAAATAGATTAAATAATAATTCATTTCCGGGACCAGATAATGTTCCTGAAACTATCGTAAAAAATTGTGCTGAATCACTAGCTTCTCCTTTGAGGACTTTATTTAACAAATCGTTACAATTGTAACAATTCCCTAATTTTTGGAAAATGTCTTTCATTAGACCAATCCACAAAAAAGATTCAAAAACAGACATATGTAATTATAGACCAATTGCAAAACTTTCAAGTATTCCTAAAGTATTTGAGCTAATGATTTACAATTCCATCTATAGCCATTTTTCTGAACTGTTAATTCCAAACCAACATGGTTTCATGAAAGGCAGATCAACTGTTACCAATTTGGTTGAAACTACCTCTATTTTCTTAAACAATATGGAGGCTGGGTATCAGACCGATGTAATTTATACTGATCTGAGTAAAGCTTTTGATCTTTTACCTCATAGTGTAATTTGCCTTAAACTTAAGAAAATGGGTTTTTCCTTATTCTTAATTAATTGGATTAATTCTTATCTAGAAAATAGAAGTTATTGCGTTAAATTTAGATCTGCTACTTCTGATCCCTACTATGCAAATTCTGGTGTGCCACAGGGCAGTCACCTTGGCCCATTTATTTTTATTATTTCTATTAATGATATATCAATAGTAAACTGGGCATTTACGCAGATGACATGAAAATTTATAAGAAAATTTTATCAACTGACTGTCTTACACTACAGGATGTAGTGTCTTACACTACAATTACTTTAAAACGTGGTGTAAACATAACAACTTATTATTAAACATTGAAAAATGTGCTTTAATAACATACAGCAGACGCACGAAACCAGTGTTATAGAATTATACATTTGATAATATGCAAATTGCAAGAGTCACATGTTTCAAGGATCTAGGCGTACACTTTGATAGCAAATTGACTTTTAAATTCCATTTTGAAGCTATGCTGAACAAAGCAAACTCAATGTTGGGTTTTATCAAGAGATGGTCTAAAGAATTCGATGAACCTTATATTTTTAAATCGTTATATATTTCACTTGTTAGACCTATTCTTGAATACGCAAGTCAAGTTTGGTCACCTTTTTATCTTGATCACATAAAAAGGATTGAATCAGTGCAAAAAAAATTTTTAAGGTATGCTCTTCGTAATTTACAATGGTTAAATCCATTGATACTACCTCCATACAGGAATAGATTGAATCTTTTACAATTAAAATCCCTTGAATCACGGAGGTTAATTGCTGATATCTTATTCATTGTTCAAGTTCATAATGGCCAAATTGATTCCTATTATACAAAAACTATACTAATTACACAACGTAATAACAGTAATCGGCTCCGGTCAGAAAATATATTCAATGTAATATTTCACCGAACGAATTATGGGAAATACGAGCCTATTAACAGAATGATTATAGAAATTAACAGGTATAAAAACCACATTGACCTTTCGTCAACAAAAGAAATTAACAAAAAAAAAATTACTGTTGCAAGTGTCATAGCATTACCAAATATTTCTTATTTTAATGTTTTTTCATTAAGTAATACATTTATTACTATATATATTTCATATTTTTTTGTTTTTTTTTAGTTTTTTAGTTTTTAGATTTAAGATTTAATTTTGTATAACTTATAAATTTGTAATTGTTTGAGTTAAACGTAATAAATAAATAAATATAAATAAATAAACAAATAATAAAAAAGAAAAAATCGAGAATAATAACATTTTTTAAAGAAATTGTTAAAGAATACGCTGAGATAAAATAAGGCCAGTACACAGATAAATATAATATATAAGATAAGAATAGTTAAAATAAAATAACTACTATACAACAATAATATATATATATATAAATGGTATGACCAGAAAATTAGAAAATTATATTGGAAAAGAAAAAAAATTATAAATTAAATTTGATAGTATATATATCATCTCGAATTAATTTGAAATACCACACATTATCATATTATTGTAAAACATAAACAAATTTCAAATCTAATTCACAATATTAATGTTGCCATTACAAAATAATTATTATATATTATAGTATATAGTGAATCAAATTGCATAACTTCAGACATTAAAAAGTAATTTCTAGCTAATACGAAAACCTCAACAAAATCATTATAAGTACATTTTATAGATCAGTGGTGCCCACTATTTTTCTCAACAGAGCTACTTTTGATATATAAGAGCAATTGCGATCGACTGAAATAAATTATCGGTATATATGTGATAATAATAAAATAAAAACAAAATTATTATAATTTCATTTAATTATTTTAGTTACAAAAATAGAAAAAAAGTAATTAAAGGTTTAAATTTATTTTAAAAATCCTGCTGCATTTGATGTTCTGCATTGCATTCCATTTACTATTCTTTTGTAGTTTCAGTTTGGGGTATATGTAGTAATAGAGTTTCTAAAACAGCTTTAACTTCACAGACCACAGACGATGTATTTATTAATGAATAACAGAAATTCCATTTGAAGAACTTATTTAAAATAAAAAATATTTTCTTAGCTAAAAATATTTTTTGTTCAGCTGATAATAACAGTAGGCTTGGATTTTTTAAATATTGCCTAGCATACATATGTACTTAATATAAAATCAAATTCGACATAACGATATTTATAATAGTTTGGAAACATGAAATAAAAAAATATAACAATTATAAAATTTCACATAGGAAAAAATTATTTTTTTGCTAAAGACGGGTGAAAATTAGTTTTTCTATACATAATTTCATATTCGGTGGCGATCGACTTTAAATTATTATGCGATCGACAGGTCGATCGCGATCGACCTTATGGGCACCACTGTTATAGATGATGTAATAATTAAAATAATTCAAAATTACATAATTATCGGCTTAAAATAAAAAGTTTCACATCTAATAGTTTTAGATCGAGATTTAGACAGAAAAATACGAAATATTTTAGCTGATATTTCAATATTAAGTGTAATAATTAAGCTGCACGAAATGACTGAATCGTAAAAAACAATTCTAGTTGCAATAATGGAATAAAAAAAAATATCAAAAACTTGATGCCAATTGATGCTAGAATAAAGCAAAAATAGAACAAGTTTGAAAAGATAATTGTACATTTAAAACGTCAAAATGTCTAACAACAAGCAAATTTGTAAACAGTGCAATAAAAATATTAATTTGAGAAAAGATAAGCCTATACAATGTGATGGTGAATGCAGAAAATGGTTCCATGATAGCATGATAGGATAATTCTAATGAAACCTCTATTGTGCATAAGTTGGATGAAATTCTAGTCAAACAAACATCGCATGACGCAAAATTTGATCAGTTCCATAATGAGGTTAGAGAATTTAAAGAAACTCTTAATTCCCTAATCGAAGATAACATCCAGCTTCGCAACGAAAATATTAGGTTAAAGAATCAAATGGATCGCAATCTAATAGATATAGAATTAATCAAACAACAGCGTAACAACAAATATCTTGAAATATCAGGTGTTGATAAGGTTCAAGATTCTGTTCCAGAAAATATTGCGTCAAAAATTATTGCTGAATTGGGAGTTACAATAGCTAATAATGACATAGATCATGCATATATTGTAACAAACAATAAAGGAAGCAATTCAGGTGAGCCACCAAAATTAATTGTTAAATTTACAAAATTAAAAATTAAGAGAAAGATTTTAACCGGAAAGAAGGAGAAAATTTTAGAATTTAACAAGATATTTTCTGATAGTAGTACAGCAATTTCACGCACCATCTTCATCAATGAACGTCTTACACCACATTTTAATTTGCTGCATAAAAAGGCTAGAGATTTAAAAAAAAAAAAAAATATTATTAAATTTGTTTGGGTAAAGGAAGGTAAAATATTTGTAAGCGAAAAGACGGTAGTAAGGTGATAAGAATATTATCAGATAAAAACGTAAATAAATTTAATGCAGCATAACAACATAGATTACAATATTATACCTTCAAATACTCACGTTAAATACATAGATAAAATTCGTAGTATGAAATTTGAAAATCAACATTCTTTAAAAATTATTTATTTAAATATACGTATCCTAAAGTATAAGATGGATGAAATTGCATTCTTATTAGATAATTTGGATTCAACCATTCACGTTATTAGTTATTATATTCACAGAAACTTGGATTCTTGATGATGAGATAGATTTTGTTGATCTAAAGCATTACAATAAAATTTTCTCATGTAGAAAGACTAGAAAAGGTGTGGTGTTGGATTATTTATTCACAATTCTTTAAAATATAATCTACGATTTAATTACTGTGATGAATATAATAGTATTATTAGCATTAAAATACATACTACTAAAAATAGAACTCTCTCTGAAATATATCGACCGCCAGAAAACAACAAAGATGAAATAAACAAGTTTTAATCTGTACTGGATGAACATTTAGATGAACTAAATAGCAAAAATTCGTTAGTAATAGGTGATTTCAATTTTAACATAAAAAATCTAGTGGACAAAAATTTACAGGAGTATAAGGGAGTTGTTGAATCCAATGGATTTTATTTCTGCGATAATTCAACAACTAGGCCAGCGTCAGGTTCTTGTATCGATCATGTTCTAAAAAATAAAATCTCAAATATAATAAATTTAACTTATTTAAATTTTAGATCACCTCATTGTAATAGTAGAAATAATAGATTTCAGATCACCTCATTGTAATAGTAGAAATAATAGATAAAAATAACTTCAAATTTGTAAACAAAACAGCTGATGAATATGTCACGAAAAAATTTATTAATGTGAATGCACTAAAGAATCAGCTGGAAAACAGTACAATAACAACTTCAACAAGTGTTGCCGCTGTAACATATAATAATTTGATTGAATCACTTCAAACATGCTTGATATCATCGAGGGTTGAACGATCGTATAAAAAAAACATTAAATTTAGTTAACCATGGATTGATTTTGAGTGCATAAAATTGATAAAAACAAAGAATTACTGGCGTAGAAAGCATATGAGAAATTTAACACAGCTGTGAAAAGAAAAAAACGTAGTGAATACGATGAACAAAAATTTAGAACATGTGGAAATAGTCAACGCAAATTATGGAACTTTGTCAAGGAAATAGCTACTATGATAGAAATTCTTTAGTGAACCAAATTGTACAGAAAATGAAAATATAAAGAAAATTACAGAATTTAATAATTTATATAGTAATATTGGCAAAAACATGGCAAACAATTATAGTTCCATCTACGTACCGCATTTAAGAACAAGCTGCAGATTTGAATTTGATGAAAGATATGAACAATAAGCGTTAAAACTTATAGACAGTATAGCAATGTCAAACAGTTCAAGAGTAGATGGCATTAAAACATCGGTAGTGAAAAATTGTAAAGAAGAAATAGTCAAACAAATTATATCGCTAATAAATACTTCAATTAATCAAAGCCATATGCCAGAAGCGCTAAAAATTAGTAAAGTCATTCCTATATACAAGAAAACTGGTGATAAAAATGATGTAAATAATTTCAGACCAATCTCAATTTCATCAAAATTTAGCAAAATTATTGAAACTTATGTTAACAATCAAATCACAGAGTACCTACAACCTACGTTTAAATAATTTAACTTGCGAGTCATAATATGGATTTACCAAAAATTGCGGTACAAAAGCAGCTCTATTTGATGTGATAAAATATATTCAAAGTGCCATTAGTAAAAATAAAAAAGTAGGTCTAGTATTCTTCGACCTATCCAAAGCATTCGACTCTGTTGATAGGAAAATAATGCTAAAAATTATATTTGAATGTGGGGGGTTATGGAAAAAGAATACGAATGGTTTGAAGATTATTTCAGAAATAGAAAGCAATTTGCGGAATGTGATGGAATTGAAAGTGAGGAAAGTAATGTAGAATTCGGAGTAATTCAAGTAAGTTCGTTGGGTCCTGCATTATTTTCATGCTATACAAGCAGTTTTGTTAGTCAAAATCTGCTTGGTAAATCGTTCATATATGCGGATGACCTAGTGATTATATATACAGAGAATGACCTTCACAAACTTGAATAACTAATAAACCAAGATATGTATAAAATATACAAATGGATGTGTCTACATAAATTAACTGTTATCACAAACAAAACTAAATACATCTTGATTTAAGCAAAAAATGAAAATATATCTATTCGTTATAATAATAAATTAATTGAGAAAGTTAAAAAATATAAATATCTTGGTATTACAATTGATGAACAACTAAGCTGGAATGATCATATTAATGAACTTATTCTAAAAACTAGAAGAATAGCTGGTGTTTAAACGAATAATTCCGAAATTAAAACTGAATATATATAATATATATTACAGTATGTTTCATAGTGTTATTACCTACGGTCTTGAAATTTGGAGAAACACCTTCGCTAAAAATATAAACTGCCTACAGAGAGTACAAAATAAAGCTTTAAAGAATCTATTTCAAATACATGCAAGGATACCTACCAATGAAATTCACAAAGAATTAAACGTATTAAAGCTATACGATATCAAATGTATGCTTCAAACTACACATGTTCATAAAATAATAAATAAAAAAAAATCAAATACGCGAATAACAAACAACAATGAAGTACATCAATATAACACCAGAACCGCAAATCAAATACGTTTCAACCCTGGTTTACGATTGAATGGACTTGATCCAATATTTAATACATCATGCAATGTTTACAACAACTTACCATCAGAAATGAAAGTGCTAAGTAATTCAAAATTTAAAAGTAAATTTAATGAAATGTTTATTCGAAACTACTAAAACTACTAAAGTTACTAAAGTTTAAATTCTATTTAAGATTATATATTAATCAATATTTTGTTTAAATGTTATAACACCTATTAGTATTTCTTTTGTCTTTTTAATGTTTTTTTTAATTCATTTGCATATTAATTTTAATTTAATTTTATTCGCTTTTTAAATTTTTACTATATTCAGTTTTTATTGCCCTTGTAAATTTTGAAATTTGTATATACGTAACAATAAATTTGTAAATATTATATACACTCTACACGAGCTATCTAGCTCTTTTTGAGATAATTTTAATAAATAAATAATGAAACAATAAATAAACAGAACATAATCTAAAACATAATAAACAGAACATAATGAAAAGACAATGTACTGATATGGAACTAGAAGAATATATCTTAGATATTGTTATACGATTTCTAGGGTGTTGATTTTTTTTTTCCTTATTCACTCCCTTGGGAAGCATAGGGCATCCACATAGCTTCGCCAAATCCGAGGCTCTGTTTCAGTTTCTTGAATCGATTTTGTTCACTAAGCTAGGGGATTAGCATGCTGTAGCTAGCTGCATCGTTGTTGCCAACGTTAACGTCAAGGCAGCGTGACGCCGTGTTAGTTCTTCTTATCTGACTTATAGATGGCGCTACAATTTATATTTTCAGTTTTTATGACATTGATGTTATCAGCTGACAGCGAATTACTTAAACCGCGTGTTTTGAATCAGAATTACCTGTAGCTTATAGTCATAGGTCATTTTCCGTTAAATATATCGCGGATTCGTCGCGGATTTGAACCGGCACCCCATCGGTGGTACTATACTACCCAACCCGCTGACAGTTGAGCTAGTGATGGGGTAGGGTGTAAAAACATATTAATGCTCATTTTTGTTCTAATTTCAGCTACGAGGATTTGACAGTTATCAAATAGGAGCTATACATGGGCAAGGAAATATATGGCCCATGACAAACCGGTTCCTCCGTTAAAGGTTCTGCAGCTGGTCTTAGACAAAGGCAATGAGCTGCTTGTAGGCTGTGATGCTAATGCCAGACATACCGTCTGGGCTAGCTCTAAAATAAATAAAAGAAGATTAGTGACTTTTTGATTTTACTCTTAATACCAACTTTTTTGTATGTAACAGGTGTCTGGTAAAAGTTCCTTTTCGGATCACAGCTGGATACTTTTCGATGTTAATCTCAAAATTCCAACTCCGAAACCCTACAGAAATCAGAAGATTACGGACTGCAGTAAATTCAAAACTGTGTTGAGGCGAAAGTTATCCGGGAAATTTGACTTTAATTACAGCAAACTTCAGTTTAAAAGAGCTTAAGCCAATAAGTGAGATTTTTTTATGTATTTGTGTTATATGTATATTACGAATAGTTATGGAATCCGGTGAAGTCTGGTGATGGGTTTGATAGTCAAAAAAATAGATTTCGCTGAAAAAAAATTTGTTGGCGTTTTCGAGGTCGGGGGATCCGAAAACGCAAAAAAAAGTGTCCGGCGTAAGCGTACGCAAAATTTGTGTGTGTGTGTGCAGCAACATCTTCTAGAACCGTTCGTCAGATTTTATTTAAATTTAACAGACTCGTGCTGATGCCCGTACATGATGTGATCGATACTTTCAGTAGGACCATGTTAGATTTGCCATTTATGTGCGAACCTATGTGTTTTTGTTCTATGGAAAAATGTAAAAAAAAAATCATGTCTCAGATTAGGATGAAATTTGGCACGTAAGTTGGTATCATGATTGTGCACAAGCCTACCTAGATACAGGTCTGTAACTTCAGTGGGTCCATGGTAAAATTTCCGATTAAAATTTCGTATGCACTTGAGCATATAGTAATTATTATCTAATTAGCATAAATTTTGGTACATATGATAGCTTTCGTATGTACTTGGAGCCTGTAAAATTTAAAGTTGATACTTCAGTGGGTCCATGGAAAAATCCGTAATTACTTTTCATAAGTTCAACGCTCTATATCATACAGTAACTTTCACCCGATTTCAATGATATTACACATACAGTTTCATTTCATTATCTAGTCTAGTTGATACTCCAGAAATTTGTAGTTGGTAGGTTTAGTACGATATTGGGAAACTCAAACTAATATACTTAGTTTCCGAAAAATATTTGCTTGTAATTATTAGCATGTAATTATTATCTGATTTCAATAAAATTTGGTACCCAGGTTGAATTCGTGATTATGCACATGTTGACTAAACTAGAGGTTAATAGCTTTAGGGGATCCATGTTAAATTTCCGATTTAATTTTGGAATTTTCTACAGCATATAGTAATTGTTAAGCGATTTCAATAATAGTTTATATACAGGCTAATTTAGTGATCTAGTTGGCTCTCCTGAAATTTGGAGACCTTCAGGAGGTTCCTAGAAAATAGTTTTAGTTTCCGAATTTTATATAATTACGTGTTTTATAGCAAGTAAATATTATCTGATTTGAATAAAATTGGTATAACGGTAGACCTTGTGATTATGCATGTGTTGGCAATAATAGTAGTTAATATATTCCATATTTAAATTTCCGATTAAAATTTCATATGCTATATAGAGCATAATGGTATTTATTATCTGATTTCAATGAAATTTGACGCACATAGTAGCTTTCTTATGTACTTACTGTCTGCAAAGTTTAAAGTCGGTAATTCAGTGGGTCCATGTTAAAATTTCCAATTACGCATATGTAGACAAAGGTGGAAGTTAGAAGCCTGAGGGGGTCCGTGCTAAAATTTCCGATTAATATTTCATATATTCTAGATCATATGGTAAATATAATGCAATTTCAATGAAATTTTGTACACAGGTTAGATTCGTGATTATGCATGTGTTGACTAATGTAGACGTTAGTAGATAAAATTTCCGATTAATATTTCATATGTTCTAGATCATATGGTAAATATTTTCCAATTTCAATGAAATTTTGTACACAGGTTGGATTCGTGATTATGCATGTGTAGACTAAGATAGAAGAGTTAGTAGCCTGAGGGGGTCCATGCTAAAATTTCCGATTAATATTTCATATGTCTTAGATCATAGGGTACATATTATCCAATTTCAATGAAATTTGTTACAAATGTACGAGTTATCTGCTCCCCCTAGTTTGCAGCTTTTTGTTTTTTAAACAAACAGTTTTAAATTTTTAATACTTCAAATTAACAGCTGACAGCGGAGAAAAGCAATAGCGTTCTCTTCTGAACTGGGAAGCCTAATGGTAGTGGTAACTTGTTAATTTCTTTTGTTTTTGACGTTGGTACACTATATCAGTTCTGCCTTTGCGATTGTTTTTATTTTTATATTTTACTTATAGTTTTGGAACTACTTTAGTTGTAACAATTTTACTTTTTTTAATTTTTTAGTAGTTTGAAAAAATCCCCTAGTGATAGCATGTAAAATGAAATCTAAAATTTAAAAAATATAATCATGAAATTGTACAAATTGTAATTAGTTATATAAATACATAAATAATAATAATTGTCTTAGCAAAAATTTTGCTTACAGAACCTAGTGCTAATTCGGGATATACATCGTGTGAACGAAATTAAATATTAACTATAAATCATCGGGACAAAGGGACAGGGTTGTCAGTTTAGTCTAGCGCTATTCAAGCAATATTTTCTCAATTCCTGTAACTATGTCTGTCGGGGTTCTCCACTTCAGGGATAAAAAGATGAACGTTGTGTGTTATTAAAGATAACGGACACTGTTCACCAACCACAGTGAACATGCAAGCATCGGAAAAGATGAAAAGAATAAAAGCTGTTTATACTTAAATGATACTGCTAGGAAATGGTTGAGTAAGTGAATAAATGAAGGAAAGACAAAAGATGAAGCTTATTCTCCTCTAATAGAAAACAAAGCTTGACATCACTTTCGACCACTGAATGCGTAAACCCTCAGACGGAATGTCAGAGTAAAAAGCGCATACAATCAGAGAAAGATGATACTCCCTTAGTTAAAACGGATAAAGTGAAAGGTGACATGTTGACTCTTCCGAGAGGAAGCTCTGTTAACAGATACATAAAGCCTTATACCTCACTTTGAGTGGAGTCTGTTTTCAGGAGACGTTTTCAGAGTGACATGTCGGGCTTTATACCTGCTTAACAGGAAAATGAATGTTAGGGCGCAAACCTGGACGTGTTTTCACCGAGATGTAACAAGGAAGGTCAACTACTGATTATTGGGGTCGGAAACGAGTCATTGATTACTCTAAAAAAGGCTTTTGGATGGGTTTACTACTTATCCAGGAAAGTCCAGAAAACTATCCCAAAAGGTGAAAAATTAGAAGGTAATGATAAAGCCAATCCAACTAAAGAACACGGATATGTAGACTCCTTACTTGGTGCGGTAAATAATATGTATATTGATGTTTCTTAGGTTGGTACCACTGATAATGACAAAACGCTAACCGACGAAGATTCTCTAAATGATACTGTAACTTCAGAAAAGAAATTAATAGAGTCTCTGGTGAGATGCACTATATAAAAACGAGCAACTCCATCCGAACCATCAGTATGAAGGTAAACCTTTATCGCAGCTGGATGGCTATGACCAAATTGAAAGAACACTACAGATATAACACTAATACAATACAATGAAGCAGATATAACACTAATATAAAAACCTATGATTAACGACAATAAGGTTCAAGGTTGGAGTGCAAAAGAATTTTTTCATAACACTGTCTTTTATAACACTGGAAAAGCTAGACATAGACCTTGTATAGTTTCCAAAAAATGCGATGATACGGTTTATATTCCATATATTAGTAATAATGATATTGTTGCTATTCTTTAAAAAAAAATATTATGCTCAACAATGGCAATTTTGGTTTCTTGTTACCTCCCTTATGCCTCCCTAATCCACCACCATCGGAGGGCTTGAGTGCAGCCGTTGAGTACTCGAAGGAAACAAAAAAGGAGATAATAGTTGTCCGTGATTCTAACTAGCACTATATGTTATGGGGAAGTACACACAATGAAAGGGGTGTGTTCTTACTTAATTTTTTATTTAATATCGATCTATACTTATCAAATAAAAGTTGTAAGACAACCTTCAGGAATAAGCATAGACAGGAGGTATTAGATTTAACTTTAGCAATTATCTTTGAAATAGTAAAGGTTAAAAACAGATTTCTAGATTTAAAAATCAACGTAAAACAATTTGGCAAAACTATAATTGGTTGCACATTGTTTTTTTTTATCAACCCATATTTTTCGTTGCCTACCAATTTTTCTTCTGTTTTAGCTGATTTGCCCATCTTTGGTCATTCATTCTAGCAATATGACCAGTCCATATCTGGCTATGACTTCCGCTTCATCTCTTGAGTCAATATAAAATAAAATTCTTTACTCATAGCATGCGCAATTGTCAAATTAAATAAGAAAAACACAAATATACAAACTAAATATTATAAATTAGTTGTGAATCTTAAGCATACAAAAGCTAATTGTCAAAATAGTAATAATAATCCGTGGCACTACAGCTCTTGGTGAACCTTGGCCTGATGTAATTTTCTCCTCCACTCATCCATATTTTTGCTGCCGGAAACCAATTTGGTACACCTATTTTTCCTGCGTCGTAATCTACTCAATCATACCATCTTAATTTTGGTCGTCCAGGTCTTCTTCGTTCATCTGGTCTCGCACGATAAATTCGTGTTATTGGATAAGATTCCTCTATTCGTGCTACATGGCCTGCCCACCTGAGCCTATTAAGTTTAATTGTAGAAGCGATATCATTATCCTTATACAAATCATAAAGTTCGTTATTGTAACGGATATTCCATCTGCCATTTTCGAAAATTGGCCCATAAATTTTTCGTAATATCTTTCTTTCGAATACACCCTAGCATGCTTTCATCATTTCTGCTGAGTGTCCATGATTCGGAGCCGTATAATAATACCGGTTGTACTAATGTTTTGTTTAGAAGAGTTCTAAATTGTGTATTTAGCCCAAAGTAGTTTTTATTCGCAAGGACTACTCGACGCTTTATTTCCTGTGTTATATCATTACTACTGGTAAGTACTGACCCTAGGTATACGAAATCCTTAACAACTTCTATATTATAGTTGTTTATTGTCAAATTTTGACCGATATTTCTTACTCTGGACTCACTCGTTGTGACTACCATGCATTTTGTTTTATTTTCATTGATTTGTAATCCAATAATATTAGCTTCTATTTCTATATGCGTAAAAGTTTCTTTAGCTGATATGATCGATCTACCAACAATGTCGATATCGTCTGCATTACCAAAAATTTTAGATTTTTTGTTAAAAATTGTTCCCGACATATATATTTTTGCGTCTCTGATTATTTTTTCCATTGCTATGTTAAAAAACATGCAAGTTAAGGCATCTTCTTGACGTAGGCCGTTTTCAGTTCTGAAATTTTCTAAATTGTCATATTGAATTCTTACAGTGCAGGAGGTATTTTGCATAGCAGCTATGCTAAGATTGATTAGCTTATTTGGTATCCCAAATTCCTTCATTGCTGCAAATACCTTTGTTCTGATTACTCTATCATACGCTGTTTTAAAATCGATAAAAAAGTGGCAAGTATCGATATTATATTTGAGTGTCTTTTTCAGAATTTGGCAGAGTGAAAAAATCTGATCGGTGAAAAAATCAGCTCTAAATCCACACTGGTAATTTTCTACCAAATTTTGAGCAGAAGGTAGAAGTTTTACGTGAAATATATGGAAAATTTTTATATGCCACGTTCAAAAGTGGTATACCACGATAATTATCACAGTCAAAAACATCACCTTTCTTGTTTAATGGACATATTATTCCTTTATATCAGTCTACAGGTAATCTCATTGTTCCATATTTCACATATGATTCGATGGAAATGATCTAGAAATCCTTCTCCTGCATTCTTGAAAACCTTTGTTGAGATTTCTGTTTAGCAATTTGTACGTCAAAAATATCTGGTGGCTCTATCGTTTCATTATTTGTTTCATTGTTTAAAATTTATGTTTCTTGGGTCGTATCTGATCCGTCATTCAGTATGCTCAGCCCATCTGGCTAGTATTTCTGATTTTTCGCTGAATATCTCACCATTTTTATTTTTACAGGATGTTATTCTAGGCCTTTATTCTTTTCTCATCTGATTTAAATATTGGTATAATTTGCGCGACTTGTTTTATGACCTTACTTTCCATTCGTCTTATTTCATTTGATTTTTTGTTTTGTCTATGTATTCTTTTTCTTCCCGCCTCATATCTTTATATATATTCTCAAAGCGATCCTTTGAGCTCGAGTTCTTCTTCGCATTACAAATTCAATATTTGCACCTCTGTATATGATCTAACGTCAACTATATCAGATTTATGGCGAGCATCAATAAGAAAATGATCTATTTGGTTTCGCACGCGCCCATTAGGAGAATCCCATGTATCGGTATGTATCTTTTTATGTGGAAAGTGGGTACTTCTCACAATAATGTTCTTGGATGCTGCGAAACATATAACCCTGCTGCCGTTATCATACGAATCTTTATGAAGACTAATCCTACTTATTTGTTGCACTGTTAAATTATGAAGTACAAGATATTATGCATAATTTGCATGCTTTCAATTGTGATCTAGATGCCGTTACTTTGAAGTCATTTTGTTATTTGTGTTGAAAGTATACAAAAACTAATATTTTTTTTTTATTATAATTTTGTTACATAATAATATATACTGAATGAATTTCCTCCAATAATTAGATATTTACCTAAATTTGATGGGTTTTCATACCACTGGTCATACCACTGGTTTTGAATATTCTTATCTTATGAATTATATTTACATATATGTACAGACCTTATTTTATCTTGTAAAATGATATTTTACAATAAAATGATACACTTTTATTTCTTTCTTTTCAATTTTTATCATTTACATTTCTTAAAAGTTTGTCAGATTTTTATTACAGTTATAAATTTTTCTTATTATATAAAGTTTAATACAGTTAGTTTATTTAATTTAAATCAATTATTATTTTAAATTATTATACCACGAATCTTTATCTTTATAATTTCACACAGAAATATATTATTAATTAATTAGCACACAGCAAGAATTAAAAACAATTACCGACAAGACAACTCGACTCCGTGACTCTCCAATTACATCTCTTTGACTCATCTTTTACTCCTTATTTATATAACCTATCTACAACTACATCTATATAATTTATCTACAACTACATCTATTATTTCTAATCTAGTACTACTTAGTTAAATAATTTAGTTTCAAACTAATTATACTTCGTCAAAATATTTATATATTCGTTAAATATCTTACAGTTCGGTCAACCTGATATTAAATTCGTCCCGAATTTACCTTAGGTGTTTCAAGCCACGGTTTCATTCTAGAAATGTCTATAATTCCTTCATAATATTTATTAGTTACCTGAAATCCTTCTACATCGGATACTAAGTACCTATCATTACCTAAAATTTTTTTTATTTTATAAGGACTTCTGAAGGCAGGAATAAAAGCTTTATTTTTACCAATGGTAGTATCTACATTTGTTATCATAACTAAGTCGTCAATTTTATAGTCTTTTGATTTGTTCCGCTTTTCATTAAATTTTTCCGTATTATATTTTTGATTTTTTTCAATATTTTTAGATGCAATTTCACGAATTTTTTCTATTTCTACCGGTTCCTCTTCATACAAATATTCATGTAAATATCTTTTAATTACGTCGTCTACTTCACCTCTTTGTTCTACTTCAAAAAGAAGTATCGATGGACAAGTTTTAGTACTTTTAGAAATTGTATTATTTAATGCAAATTCAATTTTATGTAATATATTATGCCAATGTACCCCATTTGCATTATCAACCAATTTTGCGATCATTGGACACATGGTACGGTTAACTCTTTCAACTTGTCCATTCGCTCTTGGGCAACCCGACGCAACTAGAATATGACCAACACTATTTTCTTTCATGAACGATTTGAATTTTACCGATGTAAAACAAGATCACCTATCACTTATAATGCGATTTGGTCGATTAAAATTTTGAAAATAAGACGTTAAACATTTAATACATTCATCAGTTTTTTGTGATACTGTTGCATATAATTTTGTATATTTGGTAAAACCGTCAATCATTACTAAAATGTATTGTTTTTTATTTTTTCTAAAGGGCCGAAAAAATCAATATGTAGGGTATCAAAAGGAATTTTTCCTTTCGGAATCGAATGCAAGAAACCTTCTCTTTTATCCGGCAATGGGTTAAATTCTATGCATTTTAGGCAATTTTTTATATAATTTTTTACTTTTTTAGTTATTTTCGGAAACTAATATGTACGTTTAATAAATTCCACGGTTTTATCAACTCCAACATGACCTAAATCATCATGTGCATTTTTTATTATTTGTGGTACCATAATATCAGGTACATAAAATTTAATTGTTTTATCTATTTTTTTATGTATTAACCCATTACGCAACTCAAAATTTTTTAGTTCTTTTTCTTCCAATTCTAACCGCAATTTTTCTAAATTTGAATCTTGTGTTTGACATATTGCCATCGTTTGTTCAAATAAATTACCGTCTAAAACTAAAATAGAATGAGCACGACTAAGTGTATCAACATGTTGACCTGCTCGGTGTTCAACAGTACTCGAAATTTTGTAATTCTAACGCCCAACGACTTATACGAGGATTAATAATTTGTTTTTTTTAATGTCAATGCCAGTGAATTACAGTCTGTAATTATTTAAAAAAAAATTCCTAACAAATATGGCCTAAACCTTCTCAGCGCATATATTATTGCTAACGTTTCCAACTCATAAGAATGAAAACGAGATTCAGAATCTGTGCTACGTTTAGAAAAATAAAAAATTGGATGAAATTTACCATCTAATTTTTTCTGCATTAAAATTGCACCATAACCATGACTACTTCCATCACAGTGTAACTCGGTTTCATCTTTAGGGTTGTATAGCGCTAAAACAGGTTTTTCCAATAATTTTAATTTTAAATTTTCAAATGCTGAAAGTTGTTGTGGACCAAATATAAATTTTGTATTTTGTTTTATTAAATCCTGAAGTGGTTTAGCCATAATTGTAAAATTTAAAACAAATTTCCGAAAGTATGAGCACATTCCTAAAAATCTTTGTAATTCGCGTACATTTTTCGGAACCTGAAAATCTTGTATTGCTTTTACATTACTATCATTTGGCCTAATACCATCTAAACTTACAGAATATCCTAAAAATTCAATATTTTGAAATAAAAATTTACATTTAGATACATTTAGTTCTAATTTATAATCAGATAAAATATTAAAAACTTCCTTTAAAACTTCTAAATATTCATTAGTTGTGAAAGTGGAAATCAGTATATCATCTATGTAAACGACAATTTTTCCATTTTTAATTAAATCACCAAAACTAGTTGAAATAAATTTTTGAAAAACACTGGGTGCATTTTTTAGACCGAACGGCATTTTTAGGTACTCGTATTGACATAGGTGTGACAAAACTTGTATATTTTACAGAATCTTCTTCTACAAAAATATTATGAAATGAGTCTTTTAAATCAAGTATAGTAAAATATTTTTTCCCATCTAATCTATCTATTAAATCCTCAATTAATGGTAATGGAAAATTATCTCTAAATGTTAATTTATTGAGATTTCTATAGTCTATACATAATCTATAATCTTCTTTATTCTTTTTTTTTCACTAAAACTATTGGAGAACAAAAGGGAGAATCACTTGATCTAATAGTTTTAGAATCTAATAATTAATTATTTTATATAAGTGATCGCGTTCACTATATGATAAACGTATAGGTTTCGCGTTAAAGTATTCGTTCTGTGGTATAATAATTTTCATATAATATTTTTTTGTAAATTATTTCATTTGAAAATCGTTTTTATAATTATTATACAATTTAACAATTTTACTTTTTTCCAAATAATTAATTTTTTCATCAATAGTTAATTCATTATTAACAAAATCATTTGAATCTAATTTTATATTTAATATTTCATTTTCAACTTGCAAAGTTTTTTCGATGAAATTTTCTTTACTGTTTTCCAAATTTAATTTTAAATTTAATTTATTAATTATATCTCTACCCAAAATTATATCATAATTCATTGTATCATTTTCTACCACAGTGAAGGAAATTTCAACGAATTTATTTAATATATTTATAATAGTTTTGAATTTAAATAATGTTTTTAAATTACTGTTGTTAATACCATAAAATTTTCCATCTGCTTCTTCTAGTTTGACTTCAGATACCAGTTTCTTTTTTATTAAACTGATAACACTTCCAGTGTCAAATAAACCATCAGCTATAATTTCACCAAATTTACCACCTGTTTCAGGAACCCAGATTTTCAATTGTGAAATAAAATCATCCGCAATGTAATTAGAAACTACACAAATTTCATTTCGATGTTGTTGTTTACGTTGATTTTGTTGTTGTTGTGGACAATCTTTTACCATATGATTTGTTGATGAACATTTGAAACAACTTCCTAATTTTTTTGCTTGGTTTATCACATTTAGTTGATATGTGACCATATTCTTTGCAATTGTAACATCTAATTGATTTATTAGGTTCAGCAACATTACTACTAAAATTATTAAAATTTTTATTATTAGTATTTTCAGAAATAAATTTATTATTATTAAAAGAAGAACGTGGAATTGTTCTAATTTTATTAACAGAAATAAACGATTTAAGCAGCTGTTCTTTTGTATTAAACTGCAACATTTTAGCCTGATTTGATAGTGTCGTGTCTGCCATTCCCTCAATTATACCGTCGATTAATTCTTTTTCAGACAAATTTATATGATTCGCCAAACAAATTTTCTTCATATAATAATCAGTAAGTTTTTCATTATATCGCCAAAATCTATATTCAAATTGTTTTCTTGATTGCAAATAATTGGTGTATACGTCAAAAAGATTTTTTAATTCACCCATAAGACTAGCATAATTTAAATTTAAATTAGCTGGTGTAGAATGGAACCATTTAAGAGCTTTTCCTTTTAATTTTGATATAAGCAATAATTTAATTTCTTTATCGTTAATTTTATAAATATCTTGAATATTATAAATTTGTTGATACCAATTATGAAAATTACCATGGAAGTCCTGCAATAACGATTTACATTAGATTTACATTAGATTCCAATTCTAAAATTCTTTTTTCTCTATTTCATAAAGCAATTTCTCTTTTCAGTAATTCTATTTATGATGACGCTGACGAAGATGATGATCCGTTAATGGTATTATGATTATTCAAATTTTCAGCTTGCCTGGTACTTTGTTCAAAATTTTGATTATTAGTACTTATATTGTAGTGGATAGGATTATGATGTTCATTATTAGGATTTTCATCACTTATTAAGCTATCATTTGCCGAAGTTCTGTTGAGTAAACTCATGTTTTCTGGATCTTCTAAAATTCTTACAAATAGTTCAGCTTTATTACCAGTATAGTTGCCTACCCTTTTTCTCGAAGAATATCTTTTAATTCTGCAACTGTATGTATATGCATTTATTTGAACTGTCATACTGTATATATAAAATAAAGAATTAATTATTTTGTCAAAATTTCGATAAAATAAGAAAAACAGAGATTTATGTATAGTTTGATTTGAAATCAAACTATAAGATCAGCAAAAATTCCAGAACATTGTCGAGTCACACAGCATCAAAAAAAAATCAGGAACAATAGCTTAGCAACAATTTTATTTTAGTATAAAATTCAAATTCTTATTATATTATCGAGAATATAATAGATGAAACCCGTTTGATAAAACTTAAATGTCCAGTTTAGTTATTATTAGATAAACTGTTTTTTTTTTCTTTTTTAGCACATATAGCAACAATTTTATAAAAAAAAATTAAAATCTTTTTTTTAGTTATATTTTCGAAAATATAACCATCGAAACTATTTTATATAGCAAATACACAATATTGTTCTTTTTTTCCACAAAATTTACTTGGATAAAATAGAGTTATTACCCCACATCTGATATTGTAAAATGATATTTTACATTAAAATAATACACTTTTATTTCTTTCTTTTCAATTTTTATCATTTACTTTTCTTAAAAGTTTGTCAGATTTTTATTACAGTTTTCTTATAAATTTTTCTTATTATATAAAGTTTAATACACTTAGTTTATTTAATTTAAATCAATTATTATTTTAAATTATTATACCACGAATCTTAATCTTTATAATTTCACACAGAAATATATTATTAATTAATTAGCACACAGCAAGAATTAAAAACAATTACCGACAAGACAACTCGACTCCGTGACTCTCCAATTACTTCTCTTTGACTCATCTTTTACTCCTTATTTATATAACCTATCTACAACTACATCTATATAATTTATCTACAACTACATCTATTATTTCTAATCTAGTACTACTTATTTAAATAATTTAGTTTCAAACTAATTATACTTCGTCAAAATATTTATATATTCGTTAAATATCTTACAATCTAAACGTATTCATTAATAATATTAGTTTACAAAACAAATGTTATTATTTTCGATTGTTGCTTCTATTTTTTTTTACTCACTTTAGTTTAATTTAAAATAAATTGCAAAGCAAATATTTCGTATCACTTAATTCTTTTTATTTATTCTGTTTTTATTATTATTATATTATCTCTTTTTAAATTTGGAACCAAATGTAAACACAATCAAACTCTTTGACAACCAAATGTTTCATCTATTAGCAGACCTAAATAACGTTAAACTCCTATGGTCACCCGGTCATTGTATGAAGATAATGATAGAGAAGATGAACTAGCACGTAAAGGTGTTACGGATGTCTCTTCAGAGGTTTATAAAATATGTTACCCACAGATACAGATCAAAAGCTCTATAAAGAAATGGGCCATAAGTTATAGCACTTCGAAATCGAATGAACAGAACGATTGTATGTATACAAAAATGTTCTGTGGTATTCCTACCCACAAGAAGTCCAAGATAATTTTAAAAATTATCAAGCCAGATTATATACGGCAACAAGCAGATTAGGTCTTACTACATCCACCACGTGTCATGGGTGTATGGAACATTTGTTGCGTCATTGCCCATCAGTGCAACAAAAAAGATTTATGATATTTGATAGTTTCTTTCTAGAAAATCTCGAGGAAGAGAGAGAGATAAAGTCGTCCAAGATGATATCGTTCGTTAAAGAAATGGAACGGGTCGACGTAACTGTGATGCAGCGTTCGACTGGAGTGTACAACAGGCTCAGTCTTCTGTGGGCTATGTGCATTGGGGTATCGAATTTCCCACTCCTTTACAACCAACAAACCAATTAACTATAAATCCTCAACAACATATTGTTTTCTGCGTGGCAGATTAAATTTAAACCTATCATCAAATAATTAAACTCAATTTATAATTGGCCTCCATCTCCAATGAAGCATTAAACCACTGAATTCAATAAATATATTTTGTAATCCATATCAGCAAAAAAAAGCTGCTAACTAGGGGCAGCAGATAACTCGTAGTTATGTTTAACAGAGATTTATGTCCAAAAGATTTTTGTAATTAACCTTACCTATGTAACAAACAGTACTTTGTTCAAAATTGCACATCTTTATTATTTTTTGATTTAAAAATTAAATTTTTTTTTTTTTAGTTTATAATTTTATATTTTTATTTCTTTTATATTTAATTATAACGAAAATAATAAATAATATAATTAAAATAACTAAATATAATAACAACAAATAATGATGTTATAATTGATAGAATGAAGTTTCAGTTGGATTATTCATTCATCATTAAAGAAATTAAAAATTATTTTAGATGGATATTCTTGTAATTTACAAACATCAATTGAAAAGAATTTGTCAGACAACTTTGATAATTTTAATAAAATGAATAATGAAATACACAAACTGAACAATAATTCCGACAACGATGACTTAAAAAATAGATTAACTCTATATGGTAACGAGCTTTTTTTGACAAAATCAATTTTAATTGACGCTTTTGATGAATTAAAATGTTTCAACGTGAACAAAAGTTTAATTGAATCAACATCAAAATTAATTACAGAAAGAAACAGACTTTCTGTTTGTGAGGAACTCAATATTATTAATAAGGAGAAAAGTGGTACTTCAGTCCCTACGACTTCTATAATTAAACGTTTTTCAATATTCATTAAAGTTATGCCAGCTAAAATTGAAGCAGAATGGTTAAATGACTTTATTTTAAAAACATTTGGAATTAATGAGGTTTTATGTAAAAAAGTCACGCCACGCTCCTTAAGCAAAAAAAAAAAATATTGCAGTTTTAAAGTTACTGTTCCGGTCCATACGGTTATAATGCTGATAGATAGCCAAAGCATATGGGAAACTATTGGTGCTTCAGTATCCATTTGAATAAAGAAAAATAAGGTAAAAGTTAATAATAATAATAATAATAAGAATTCAAACAATGAAAGTAAAAGTAAAATATTAAGTAATGCTAATAAAAATAGTAGAGTAAAACAAAAAAATAAAAAAAATAAAAATAATAATAATAATAGTAAAAATAAATTTTTGAATACAAATTCTAGCAATAGTAACACCACAAACCTTAAACATAAAATTAAGAATAAAAATAAATTTAACAATACTATAAAAACAAAATCTAATGTAAGTAATAGTAAAGTTTGTAATTGTATTTGTAATAAAAATAATATTAATAGTAGTAGTAACAATAATAAATCGAAATTAATTTCACCAAATGTTATGACCAGCAATTCTATTAAATATCCTAACCTTATACAGCGAAAGACCTTTATGGTTGGAAACCCATCAACATCATTTGCTGCTAATCTTCCTGTTACCAGTACACAGACGAATACCGATATGAGTACAACTAATCCAACTAACATTCCAAATACCATAATTAGAACTAATCCTCCAAATAATTCCCCTACTAATACAACTAATCCTCCAAATAATTCCACCAATAATAAAACTAACACAACTAATCCAACTAATATTAATCCTCCAAATAGTTCCCCCACCACCTCTCCCAATTTCTTAAATCCTTTAATATCCCCAGTAGTTAGAATGACCATTAATTCGGTAGAAAATGGTGATTGTGTGTATGCTTTGAGCCGCCTTCATGATCCTAAAATCTATGATAATGTGAGGTTGTTTCCACCTGTGTTCTGGGTAAAACAGTTACCAACATCAAAGCTTTAATTAATTAGTAATTGAGTTTTTAATACAAAATTAATCCAAAAACTGTAGCTATCTTAAAATCGAAAACGATGAAATAAGAGCCTCTGAATGAACAAATTATCTGTATGGATTAGTGAGAACAAACATAAAGATAGATATAATATTAACAGTATATCCATTTCTTTAGGTTCGCCCTCAATGTACTTTCTCTACATGCTGAGAAAAATAACGTCATCTGTTGAGTTGGCTATCTTAATGCAAAATTAAATTAATTACTCATAGCATGGCGCAATTGTCAAATTAAATAAGAAAAACACAAACATACAAACTAAATATTGTAAAATAGTTGTTAATCTTAAGCATGCAGAAGCTAATTGTCAAAACAAAAAACGAGAAACAGTAATATTTACAATACTCTTTACGTGTATTATGCAAAAACTATGTTATTTACATTCGACCATTTAGTAAATGTTTTAGCTTACTTTTATTAACGTTAAAGTCGAAATATGTTACGTTTGAATTTACTTCGCGGAGCATTCTGGTTAAAGGCTCATTTTCCCCGTAGTCCGTGCCGTGAAAATTAACTTTAAAAAGCGAAACAGATCTGAGTAATCAAAAGTTAATATTGAGGCACATTCGCTCTAAAAGTGCAGATGAGTCAATATTTCCAGAGAAAATCTGATGTACGAAAACAATATCCGCGATTTCCCTGCGCCGATGCAGTGATTGAAGATTAATAAGTTTTAGACGGTCGGCATATGGGGGCAAGTTATTATTATCCACCGACGGTAATCGTCGTAGAGGAAACCTTACGAATCTATGTTGGACCGATTCGATTCGGTTAATATGCACCAGTTGTAATGGAGACCAGACTTGGCTAGCATATTCTAGCAAAGGTCTAACAAAGGTTATATAAAGAGCCTTTGAAACGTATGGGTCTGAGAACTCTTTGGACCATCGTTTTATAAAACCAAGCATCGAATTAGCTCTACAAACTATATTATCAAAATGACAATGAAAGTTAAGTTCACTATCACATATGATTCCCAAGTCACGAATGTTCGAAACCCTTGGAAAAAGAATATCATTTAGATTATAATTCCGTACACGTTTACGTGAGAACGTAATGGTTTGGCATTTTTTAACTTTTATTTCAAGATAATTTTTTGAACACCAGACTGAGAATCTATTCAAATCCTGTTGTAGTGCTAAAACATCTGATGTGTTAGAAATAATAATTCTTGAAATTTTCATATCAGCGGCAAATATATTTGAATCACTTTCTTTTAAAATTAAAGACACATCATCAACAGTTAATATAAATATAAGAGGGCCTAAATGGCTACCCTGTGGTACACCAGATCTGGCGATTTACTAAGTATTGACGATTTACTAAGTATGAATTTAATCACTGAAGGAATAAATTGTTAAAGCCAAGCTTTCCAAGTTTAAAAAGAATAATTGAGTGAGATAGTTTACTCACTACACTACATAGCTAGGTACTCACTACATCTTTTAAGTATTATAGCTAGTAGACCGTCCGGCCGTGAGTCATCTTTTAGTTGATTGATTTTGTCAATAACAGTATCATAATTCAAATTAACAGAATCAAAAGATGTTTGCGCCACATTATCTAAGTATGAGAAGTAGTTAAAATCGGGCACAACGTTATTATCTATAAATGAATTGCTAAAGTAATTAGCAAAGAAATTTGAGATTGTTTGTGCTTTATTTGAATTGACATTTAAGTACTTTAGTGTACAAAGATAGCCATCAGATTTCTTCTTAACATTGATAAATTTCCAAAAGATTTTAAGATCGGAAGTAATATCGCACTGCATTTGATTAATGTAATCAGCGTATAAAATAC
Organism: Rhamphomyia laevipes; assembly: GCA_963920725.1. Lineage (NCBI taxonomy): Eukaryota > Metazoa > Arthropoda > Insecta > Diptera > Empididae > Rhamphomyia > Rhamphomyia laevipes. The sequence goes on from OY987257.1 coordinate 33,121,264, forward strand.
TAGATAATTCCAAAAATGCATTGGATACATCTAAGTAACACGCATAATCAGCATCTAATTTAGAAATTAAAAACTTTTGCCATAATTTATTACGATTATTTATTAGTGATCGAAGTTCACCGTTGTACCAAGGAAGTGATGATGAAGTATTATTTTCTATTCTCTCTGACAACGGTCTTGATTCAAAATTAACCCTGCTTAAGAGGGTATTATTTATTCAGTCGAACTGTCGAACTGTTTAGACGTGTTTTCTTTTGCTCCGCAATTAATTAATTTATTTTTATTTTTAGTATCACTTACATAATTAATTTGTTTAATATATATATTATAAAATATTTAATCTTGTGTAATTTACGGAACTCACAAAAAAATAGTGCTCAATAACATTTAATATTAAAAAAACATAAATACAAATTAATTTATAATTTATATTTCCGCTTACAGTGCATTAACAATTGCGGTTGATATTTTCTTGACCTAGTGTAATATTTATTTTATTTTAATTTTTACTACAAGTAATTAAATTTTATATTATCAGTATAAACATTAAAACTACGTGTTATTTAAATATGTATAAATGTGCGAATATCAATTGTTCTAACGATAATTCTTCCAGAATTAATTGCTTGCAGCGGTATTTGCTCTCAACTATACCAACTACAATGTATTGGCGTTTCCTGCGGTGCAACAAAATATTGGAAGGAATATAATCAATTTCTTCGTTACTATTGCGATGAATGTCGGACAATAAATCTCTCGCACGTCTTGCAAGCAATTAAATCTAATAACGATTTTTTGCAGTCTGTCACCGATTCCCTATCAATTGTTAGTAAATCTATTCGAAACAATGAAAATAAAATGGAGTAAAAATTTAACACTTTTCGTGAACAAATAGAAGATTTAGAGTGCCATGACATATGACTAACATTGATGCGAAGTGTACTTCACAAGGGAATAATCTGAGTCTTCTCTCTACCAATTTTCAAAAGGCTATTGCTAACATTGATTCTTCAAACGAAATATCTATCAAAAATGATGAAATGTTAGCAGCTAAAATAATATTTCAGACTGATTCCTTGCACTCTACTCTAAAAAGGTTAAACTTAATGTCAGAAAGGGTACTCGATTCGTATAACACTTCTATTGACAAATTAAACACAGCAAACCTTGATAATTTCAATGCGCTAGTTAGTCAATTTAGTAATTTAAAGAATGGATTTAATATAGACGAAATTAGTTCTCGTTTGTCGGTTTCTTGTAATGAAATGATGGAAACAAAAATTCTCCTAAAAGACCTCAACGAGGAAGTAAAATATTTGAAAATAGACAATTTTACAAATCCTAACCAAATTATACAAAACGATGAATCAATTGGTATTTCACTTTGCGAGGAGCTTTCAAATGTAAAGAATACTGAACCTTCTAAGGATTTAATGGAGATACCAGATACAGTATCATCTCCATCTAAACTTAGGTTAATTCCTCTAACACCAGAACTACTAAAAACAGTACCAAATTCACATTTGCCAGAAATAACAACACCTGATTTAACACCAATATCTGAACCAGTTATCTCTCAAACTCCAATTTACAAATTCGGAGAATATTGGACCACTGAAGATTGGACCAGGAGATTAGGGAAAATGGTCGCTCATAATAACAAATCTTCGAGTTTCACCACTTTTCATATTAAAGGTAGTGGTTATCCGCTGACGTACTACATATAAAAGACTCTTCATGCTCAAAACTACGACCCAGATCAAAAAAGTTAAGGAGTTACCACATTTAAGCTACAACTCCCCAGCAAATATGCTTGGTTATTCTGTGGTCCAAACAATAATACGTTCCAGCTAGGTAATCTGTTCTTTACGCCATGTATCAATTTTAAGGACACCAGCAATAATGCTACAAATAAAATTAAAAATAACAATAAAATTAGAAATAATAATAACGCTGATAATAGTACTAATAATAATTATAGTTATAATAATAAAAATAATAGAAATAATAATAATAATTATAAAATCTTTAATACTAACTCATATAATAATGCTACAAATAAAATTAACAATAGCGGATATTAAACAAATTAACGAAACTTTGTCAACTAACAAGGTTAGCTTCTCTAATTTTGAAGATAAATTTTGTCAAGGGTCCGTTGAACTTTCGCGATCGATCTCCAAGTTGCTAAACAATTTCGATTGCCTCAGTTCAATATGCGAAAAAAACCTCATAAATACTTCTGGGTTGTCAAGTTTCAACAAAGCCATTCGCACGGAAAGTATCGTTGATCCACTGCGCGTATCATTTAGCGGCGACAATGTAGCGTCTGAGATAGCTTTATCTAGTGAACCCGGCACTAATATTAATTCGCTTCTGGATGAGTTAACTGAAAGTGACGGTCGAACTCATGCTATATCAACGGTTGAGCACACATTAATTAGGGCCGCACCTAGAAATAAGTCAATTTTTGTATCTCGGCTTAATATTTCAACCTCAAATTCGGATGTTCTTAACTTTATTAAATCTAAGCTCATTGCGGTAAATATAACTGAGGACCTCAACTTAATAAAGGTTAAAAATATTTCGAATTCTAATCGAATAGTTGCTTCATTCAAAATTAGTGTGCCTGAAGCTATGTTTTATCTATTGATGTTACCCAATACCTGGCCGACCAACACCACCTTCGTGCAGGAATTTGTTGAAAAGCAGAAAACTAGGGTAGCCGTTAATTTAAATTCAGTTCCAAAAAACTAAAGTGCTTGTCCCTTTACTATCAAAATGTAAGGGGACTTCGTACCAAAGTTCGCGACGTATATTTAAAAACACAAGAACTTTCTTATGATGTTTTTGTGCTAACGGAAACCAATTTGAACGCTAGTTTTAATAATAATGAAATTTTTACTTCTGAATTTAATGTTTTTCGAAAAGATTGTTTAATTGATGGTCTAGATTCTTCTGGTCGCGGTGTTCTTATAGCAGTACGCATGGATTATGACTGTTCATTTTTTAGAATTCCTAATACCGAAAATATTGAATTAATTTGTGTCGAAATTAATCTTGGTAAGCGCTCTATTTATATTCTATGCTGCTATATACGCCCATGTAGTCCGATCGAGACATTCCAACTTCTCATCGACGCAGTTGATTTCTTGTCCAATACCATGGCTACGGTTGACGATATGTTGGTCTTGGGTGATTTCAATCTACCTGATCTGTTATGGTTGCGGTCAGATGATGATTCGCACTTTGTTGCTGTAAATGCAACTACTCAAAAGGAAATCTTATTTACTGATAATCTCTCTGACAACGGTCTATGCCAGATCAGTGATATTAAAAATAATCTAAACAGGCAACTCGATCTTATTTTCTCTACTAATAACGTAAATTGCATTGTAGTGGAAAGTAGCTTCACTCTATCCACTATTGATCCGTATCACCCTCCTTTAGCTTTAACTTTTTCGTACGAGAACGGTATTATTAACGTAGATTCTGAAAAATTTATTCTTTTAACTTCCATAAAGCTGATTTTGATAAACTTAATCATTTACTTTTTAATTTAAATTTTGATGAAATTTTTAATAACGTAGACAATAACATTGATTTATTAACTGCAAACTGTTCCGATTTCGCCGGGGACCGGGATATCGTCATCCCCACCATGGTATAATAAGGAACTTCGCTCAATCCGTAATCGTAGAAACAAATTATGGCAAAAATTTTTAAAGTCTAAAACAGACTCCGACTACATTGAGTATCTTTGCGTTTACGTAGAATTCTCGGATTTATCTCAACTATTATATGATGAATATTTAAATAAAATGCAAACGGAGATTCTATCAAATCCTAAAATTTTTTGGCAATTTATCAATATTAAAAACAAATCAGGTGGTTATCCTTCTACAATCTACATTAAAGTATTTAGATAACTCATCTAATGAATCTAAGATAATCACTAATATGTTTGCTAACTTTTTCAGTCAAGCTTTTAATGACAACCAATTTCAGCCTGATGAAAATTATTTTTCGTACTTAAATAATTGCAATCAAACTAATATCGGTTCTTTTAATATTGACTATAATGATGTAGTTGGTAAGATTCAACACCTTAAAGATGATTACTCATCCGGTCCCGATGGTTTGCCCGCTATAGTTTTAAAAAAATGCTGTAACTCATTGGCGTACCCGTTAACATTTTTCTTTCAAATATCACTTTCTGAAGGAATATTTCCCGCTTTGTGGAAGGATTCTTTCATAATTCCGATACACAAAAAGGGTTGTAAAACGGATATTTTGAATTATAGGCCAATCGCAAAGTTATCCAGTATTCCAAAACTGTTTGAAAGTATAATTTACGATTCTCTATATTTCCATTGCAAATCGGTGTTTTCTTCAAAGCAGCATGGGTTTCTTAAAGGTAGATCCACCACTACGAATCTAACTGATTTTGTTTCTAATACTTTAATCAATATGGAAAAAGGGAAAGAAATTGACGTAATCACCACAGATTTCTCCAAAGCGTTTGATAAGATTTCACATAAATTAATTTTGTTCAAACTTAAGGCCCTCGGTTTTCCTTCGGGGATCATTCGCTGGCTAGAATCATATCTAAGTGATCGTCAATACCGTGTTTTATTTAGGGCCTCTACTTCTGACCCTTTTATTGCAAAATCCGGTGTTCCACAGGGCAGCCATCTTGGCCCACTGATTTTTGTATTGGCAATAAATGATGTTGATTATATTGTAGTTGATTCGAGTGTTTCAGTATACGCCGATGATATGAAAATATACAGGGAAATTTTATCTAATCCTTATTGTAATATTCTTCAAAATGACCTAAACAAATTTGTTACTTGGTGTGCTAAAAACCACTTAGAACTTAATGTAAGCAAATGTCAGACAATTACATATTCTCGTAAACGTTCTCGATCCTTTTCACGGGATTACTTCATCAAGCATGAGATCGTTTGTCGAGTTCCGACTCTTCGGGATTTGGGTGTTATCTGCGATGGTGAGCTTAATTTCAGATCCCACTACGATAGTATTGTAAATAGGGCTAACTCAGCGCTAGGTTTTGTAAAGCGGTGGTCCAAGGAATTCCGCGACCCGTATGTCACAAAATCCCTTTACATAACCATAGTAAGACCTCTGCTAGAATATGCTAGTCAAGTATGGTCACCATACCATGCTGTTCATATTAATCGAATCGAAGCAGTTCAGCGTAGATTTATCCGTTTTGCTTTACGGGGCCTACCCTGGGTAGATACTTACAACTTACCCCCATACCGCGATCGTCTTAAGCTCATCAACATGCAATCCCTTGAAAAACGTCGTGAAGTCGCTGACATTTTATTTGTGCAACAGGTCATTTCGGGATTAATGGAGTGCCCCACATTCTTAGATAACATTAATATAAACGTCAATGCGCGCTCTCTAAGATCTATCCCTCTTTTTCGACTAAATAATCATCGCACGGACTACGGTTATAATGAGCCGTTCACAAGAATGCTACGTGAAGTTAATGCTATTGCAAACCACTTCGATTATAACTGTAGCAAGCTCACTCTGAAAAGATTGTTGTATAGTTACACGTAAATGCGAGCCTAGTGTGTCTTTATTATGTCAGTTGAATGACTCTAGCATGTTGACTAATTGCTAAACATTAGCATGCTTTCGTTTTATTTGATTTTTAATTTTAATATTATTATTTTTATTTTTTTTCTTCATTTTTATTAACTCGAATCGAATTTCCAGGTCAATGTGGGGGCTACCGTTCTTTTCAGAACAGCTGAACCTGCGGTTGCCTGGTTATTCTGTTTCTTTTGTATATTTTTTTTTGCGACAATTGCATTTTGCATGATTTTCACTAATATTTTTTTAATATTAAATTATATTGTTATATTTTTAATTTATACCTTTGTATATATTTTTTTTCTTTTTCTTGGACGTAAAATTGAATTGGCAGGTGATGGCGGAGGGAAGTAGTATCGTTCTTTTCAGAACGAGAAGCCCAATGCAAGTGGTATTCAATTCCAACTCAATTCCAATTTTGAATATGGTCAACTCAATTCCAATTTTGAATATTTTCTTATTTTTCAATATATTTTAAATTTTCTATTAATATATTTTATTTTTTATTTTATTTTTTATTATTTTTTATTTTTTTATACTATTTTGGATTGCCAGGTGACGGCGGAGGGAAGTAGTATCGTTCTTTTCAGAACGAGAAGCCCAATGCAAGTGGTAACTTGTCAATTCAATGTTGTTTGTTTTTTTTAAAAAAATGTTTATATAAAAAAATATTTATAAAAAAATGGTTATAGAAAAAAGTAAACATACTAGTGGAGTTTCAGTCCATAAGATCCATAAACAACATTATGAAAAACACGAAATTACTAAAAAATTCTGGAATTTCTATAAGTAGGGATTTACCTTTAGCATATCAAATATCCCATAATAAATTATTGGCCATCAGAAAAGAAATTCTTAAAAACGATCAAAATAAAAAAGTCAATGTATCGAATGGCCACATGTATATCGAAAATATAAAATTTAAATGGAATGTGGAAAAAGGTCTAGTTTATGAGATAAAACGCAACGGTAAACTTTATGAGGAAAATGGAGCTGAGAAAATCAAAGGTTTACTTGCTATAGATTAAGCTACTTATGAATGAAAATCAATAACAACTAGGAGCCGTCTGTTTAAATAATAATAATAATAATAATAATAATTATAATAATAATAATAATAATAATAATAATAATAATAATAATAATAATAATAATAATAATAATAATAATAATAGTAATAATTATAATAATAGTTTTAATACTAATATCAATAGCAATAACTATAACATGAATAAATACAACGATAGTAATAATAGCACAAATAATAGAAACATTAATGAAAATAAGGATAAAAAGAGTAATAAAATTACACTAGAAATACTGAGCTATAATGTGGCAGGACTATCAAGTAAAAAAATATACGGTGATTTCTTTGCATATATTAGAAAGTTCTATGTATTCTTCTTATTGGAAACATTTGTAATAGAAAGTAAAATAAATGAGTTTAAAAGTTACTTCCATACACATGATGTATATTTTATACCAGCACTAAAGCAAAATATTGGTAGACCCAAAGAAGGATATATATTCGGTATATTAAAATGTAATAGAAGAACAGAAATAAAATTCCAAGAAATTAATGATAAAATGTTGGTAGAAATGAAAATTCATAATAAAACGTATTATATTGTACCAGTATATATTAACTATACTAATAGGAATGAGGAGTTTAAAAAATTAAAATTGTATTTGGAACTGCTGGATAAAAATAACGTTATGGTAATAGGAGACTTTAATGCGAGAACAGGTGTAATGAATAGCGAAAATGGAGATTTTATAGTTAGAAATGTAAGAAGATCTAAAGATAAAAAAGTAGATACAAAAGGCAAATTGTTAATAGAAATGTGTAATGAACTTGGGTATTACGTAACGAATGGATGCAAAGGAGATGAAGCGGGAGAATCTACATTTATAAACAGCAACGGTTCATCGGTAATCGATTTATGTATGGTAAAAGGAAATTGGGAAGGAATTTTAGAAGAAATAGAAATAAAGGCTAAAAATTACACGGAACATATGCCAATTGTTGCTAAAATCAGTACGCAGGAGCCCGAATATGAAAAAATAAAGCTATTACCAAAAATAAAGTGGAATGAAAACTACAAGACTCAATATCAAATAAAAGTGAGGGAAAAAAGTAGAGAAATAGAAATTGAAAATAGATCAGTTTTGGAAATTGATACAAGCCTGAAAGAATGCATTATAAACTCAATCACGAACAAAACTAAAAATAAAATAATATTTAAAGAAAAATTGTTTGATTGGAACTGTTGGAAAGCGAGAAAAAAATCTTTTCAATGCCTCAGAAAGTATAAAAAATCCGCAACAGTGAATAATCGAGTATTATATGTTGAAAAAAACCGTATATTTAAAGAGATTTGTATTCAAACAAAAAATAAATATAACCTTAACCTCGGTATGAGTTTAGTAAAAGCCAAAGATCCGTCGACTCTATGGAGTAAAATAAATAAATTAAAAGGAAGAATACCAATAATGGGTAAATCACTGTGTGTACAACAGTTAGCAGAGTATTTTTCTGTTCAACTGAACCCACCTAACTCTGCGCCATCAATACAATATGCAGTACCATGCTTACAATCAGATATCTTGGATCCAGATTTCACCATTAATGAATTAATCGCTACGTTATACAAAATGAAAAACAATAAAGCGTCGGGAGAGGACAGAATACCAGCTGAATTTATGAAAAATGCACCACGCGAGTATCTACAAAAAATGTTAAGTTTCTTTAATAAAATATACAGTGAGGCGGTAATACCAACTGATTTCCATCAATCAATCTTGTGCCCAATATATAAAAAAGGTAATCCAGATGAAGCATCAAACTATAGAGCTATTGCGTTCTCGAATTCTATTAGTAAAGTCTTCTGTGGATTGCTATTGAAGCGCCTACAAGAATTTATACAGGGAAAAAATATAATATCGAAATTCCAAGCTGGATTTAGATCAAACTATGTAACTCACGATCATATATATACCTTAACCAACATTATAAAATTAAGACAGTTAAAAAATAAAAAAGTATATGCTTTCTTCATTGATTTAAAATCAGCGTTCGATCACATAGATAGGAATGCATTGATATATAAACTTAGTGAACGCGGTATCTCACATAAATTCATACAGATAATAAAAGCAATTTATTCAAAGACGAGAACTAACGTGTGGAATGGTACCGAACTTTCGGAAGAAATCACTACGACTATAGGCCTTAGACAAGGATGCATCCTAAGTCCAACACTGTTCTCGATATTTATTGATGATATAGTAAACTCGCTCACTGGCGGAATACAAATAATGGAGCTTATCATAAAAATTTTAATGTACGCTGACGATATGGTCATATTAGCCGAAACACCGGAATCACTACAGCTAATGATAAGTAAATTAAGGCAATACTTTAATAAGTGGAATTTGGTAATAAACCTTGATAAATCTAAGATAATGATATTTAAATCGGGGGGGAAAATAGCTAATAACGAAAAATGGTACATAAACGACACAAAAATCGAGGTAGTGAATGAGTACAAGTATTTAGGAGTTATTTTAACACCAAAACTAAGTCTGCAGAAACATTTAGAGCAAAGATACAATCAGGCAGTGGCCCCACTAAATAGTACCTGGAAAAATATTCTTGGAAATGATAATATAGCACACTCAGTTAAATACAAGATCTTCCAAACAGTTACGAGGTCTATTATGTGCTATGCAGCACAAACTTGGGGATATATGTACTTCGACATTGTAGAAAAAATACAAAGATATTTTATAAAAAAAATATTTAAATTACCTAAACATTCTCCAGATTATATGATTTTTGTTGAAACTGGCTTAGCTCCTTTGTATTTGTACACTTTAAAATTGAATATAGATTACGTAATCAATACTATGTCACATGATAACGATAGATTGACACGTCAAATAACAAACATCATACATCAGATAAACGAATTGCATTTTAAACGACGGAGACAGCTAGCTGAGGAACATGATATGGAACTAATTTTAAATGATGATAGAGATAGCTGGAAAAAGCAATTATACGAACTGATAAAAAAAATAGACGATGATTACAGAAAACAATATCTATTTAAAGCAAGAACATCTAACCACAGACATATCTATATAAATTTGAAACACGAACTAAGGGAGAATAACTATTTTAATGAAAAATACTCCGTAAACAAAATAGCTGCTTTATTCAAAATTAGAGGAGAGCTGTTGATATTAAATTATTCGCCACATATTAACACTGAAACATCACTATGTACACTCTATAACTTAAATAAAGAAGAAAATAGTCTACATTTCCTGATAGAATGTCCAATCTTTAAAGAATTAAGAAAACTTTATTTTAATAAAAATTTACTATCCGATGATGAAGGTATGGCAATACTTAATGGAGAAGATTGGGAAAAACTGGCTGGTTACACAATGGAAGCTATGATATAGCAAATTAATAGTTAAAGAATTTAGTTAACAGTAATACTCTAAAATAATAATAATAAAGAAAAAATAAAAAAAACAACAACAACAATAAATTAAATAAAGTAAATATTAATAATAATAATAACTAAAAACAATAATAATCCAACTAAAAGTTTAAGATACGAAATAAAAACTATAAACTAATAAATATGTAAATATGAAACAAAAAGCAAAATAATAAAAGTAAACTTAATATGGAACCACTAAAACAGACGGCTGGAAGCCAATGTAATTTAGTATTTGTTCTAATTTAATAAATATTACATAATACATGGATGGATGGATTGAGAGAGGGGAGTCCGTGAAGGACTCAAGCACTCAGGCCAGAACTAGGCCCATTGTACCCCTCGGTGCGAAGAACCTTCATGTCACTCCCGCCGTGGCGGTTGTGAGCCATCCGCTATCTTTTCCGAATTTACAGATTTGTTGCCATCCATGAACCCCCGCTTCGCTCAGTTCGTTCAGGAGATAGGCACCAAAGCATTTATAACGTAGGTGCATGAGGCAGGGACAATGACACAGGAAGTGTTCAGTAGTCTCTCTATCCTCACCGCACCCCCTACAGACGTGCACTTCAGAGCGCCGGATTTTGTAGGCATGATCCCGCAACATAGAGTGACCTGTTAAGATCGCAGTGCCCAGGTATACCGAGCTCAATAATACATAATAATAATAATAATAAATAATAAAGATTACATACTATAATAATAATAAATAATAAAGATTACATACTAATAATAATGATAATATGCATATATTAAATAATAATCTCTGTAATTAAATTTGAATTAATAAAATACTATTTTGAATTGAATTGAATACCAATATTAATAATGATAATAATGATAGTAACAAAGATAATAATAATAATGAGGATAACAACTACAATAATAATAATCATCATAAGACTAACATAAATAGTAATAGTAATATAAATAGCATTAAGACTACCATTAATAATAATAATAATAATAATAAAAATAATAATAATAACAATAATTATCAAAATTTTGTACAAGGGAAAACTTTGAATCCCACAAAATACACCATTTCTGTACCAAACAACCCAATTGATCCCATTGCTCCCATTATTAATGAAGCTCCTATCGCTATCAGTACTAATTCTAGCGCACCATCCTTTAACAATGTTATTAGTCAACCACCTGTACAGGTTTTACAACTTCTTGTCATAGTCATAATAAATATAGTAATAGTAATAATAACGGCTACACTCTGCAAAACACATTATCAAAAAATCTGAAGAAATTTTCTAACTTTATTCAAGGTCCAATCTTAAATCCACTTATTCCAGTCCATGACATACCGCGTACTTATAGTGATAGATCTAATAATATCACTTTTCAACCTTCTAATATTTTGCTTAATAAATCAACTAGTTCCTTTCTATACCCATTAATACCACCAAATGTTAAAATGACAATAAACTCAGCTGATAGCATTGAGAATCGTTATTTATTATCTCGTCTGAGAAATAATAAGATTTACAATAATATTCGACTCTATCTTGCCTTTTTATATAATCAACCTAATACGGTTTGCATTGATGGCAAAACAAAAACAAACATTCTAATAGCAATCCAGCTCTAATCGCTCTAATCAACCGATATCGATACCTTGCGTAGTCTATATTACAGATACCACGATAATTTTGGGATCTCTCCTGAACAAGTCACAAGTGATCTCTCCTCCTTTTCTTCTCACTTCAGTTCTAAGAGAATTTCATATCTTCAAAAATCCCGAGAAGATAAATATAAGTATTTTCGGAACCTTCCAAAAAGAAACGGTAAATTCTGGTAATAAACCTAAACCTCCTACACCTCTACGCTTCTTTTACCATAATTGTGGATGAATCAGAGGTAAACTAAATTCGCTTTTTATAAATGCTAACTCTTCACCCTTTGATATCATAGTAATATGCGAAACTTGGTTAAATGATTCTTTCACTAATGCTGAAATCCTAAGTAATGACTGGACAGTTTATAGGTGTGATCGTGTCTACTGGTCTTACTAGAAGTGGTGGGGTCCTAATTGGAGTGCGTGATACTTTTACTCACGAAATAATATGTACAGCTACCTCACAGTCTTTTGAACACACATTTATCAAACTTAGAATTGATAATAAATTAATCTTTGTTGGGGTAGTTTACATCCCTCCTAATTCGGACAATATTGTTTACAATGAATTTTATGAATCCTTCCTCTCTATAATCCCCACCTTAGACGAAATTGACAATATTTTTGTGTTTGGTGATTTTAATCGCCCTAAATTATCCTTCATTATTGACGAATTAGACAACTATCTGCTTCCCGTAAACTTTACCGATGACATTGACTTTTCACTGATTGATACTTTTTATGGAAACGACCTACAGCAGATAGTGCAATCACCTAACAAGAATGGAAGATTTCTTGATCTTATTTTTTCTAACAACTATGATAATGTAGTTGTTGATACTGCTACGGATGCTGATAAGCTTTTCACTAATACACAGCATCATAATGCTTTAGTTGTAGAACTTAAAACCACTGATACTTCTTTCATTAAATCTTACAACAACAAAGTCGTATATGACTTTAAAAATGCTGATTTTGATAATATAAATTCAGCCTTTTCTGCTATTTAGTGGAATGAATTGTTAGCAAATGATGACTTAGATTCTGTTGTCTCATCCTTTTATTCTTCAATTTTTAATATAATTGATACTTATGTTCCTACGATGGTCAAAAAAGATAAGTTAACTGAGCCATGGTTAGATAAAAACCTTAGAACTCTACGGAATCGTAGAAATAAATTATATAAAAAAATTAAACAAGATGTGAATCCGAACCAGGATCTAATACGTGAGCATAAAGAAATTGCAACTGAGTTCTCTAATAAGTCTCGTTGCTCTTATGAGTCATATATTAATAAACTTGGCCAAGACCTTTTAACACATCCAAAAAAAATTTTGATTTTGTAAACACCAAACGTAAATGTTCAGGATATCCTTCTAGCATGTTCAAGGATAACTCTTTCTCATCCAGTCCTAGTGTTATAAGTGACATGTTTGCTGATCGATTTAGCGAGTGTTATAGGCCCACAACTAATTTAATAGATACTTCATCTACAAGTGACAACCAGAACTCAATTTTAAATACAATATCTATTTCAGATGAAGAAATACTTAATGTGTTAGGTAGTATTGATATTAATAAAGGTCCTGGTCCTGATTTACTACCTCCACTTTTTCTAAATAAATGTGCCGATCAATTGTCTGTGCCTCACAAACTTATCCTTAATAAATCCATCTCTTCAGGAACATTTCCGTCTGCCTGGAAGTCTTCTTGAATATCACTCCAATATTCAAAAGTGGTGATAAGGCCGACGTTGATAACTATAGAGGTATTGCTATATTATCTACCATACCAAAAATTTTTGAAAAAATTATATGTGATAAAATGACGTCAATTATCAATCCTATACTAAATGAGTTACAGCAAAGGTCGTTCTACCACTACAAATCTAATGGTATTTACGTCTGACCTGCTGATAAACATGGAAAAAGGTTACCAGATCGATACTATCTACACTGATTTCAGTAAAGCTGTTGACCGTGTTGACCACAATATCCTTATCTCTAAATTAAAAAACATAGGTGTTGCAAACCCACTTCTGAATTGGATCACTTCTTATCTCAGTGGTCGAACTCAATCAGTCAAATTTCAAGGGTTTATCTCCAAAGAAATATTGGTATCTTCAGTTGTTCCTCAAGGTAGCCACCTTGCCCCCTATTGTTTAATATCTTACTCCACGACCTATCTGAACTATTATCTGACATTCCACATATTTTGTATGCTGACGATCTAAAAATATATTACATTATAACAAAGACGCTCTAATATTAAGATGGACAGTAATATATTTTTACATTATTTTTCACTAAAAACTGCCGAGGGGATTTAGCCAAAAAAACAGCTTTGTAATAAATATGGTTTGAGAAGAATAATTATTATATACATATGGTTTTGATATTAGATAATTAGATGTGCTTTTTAACACAAAATATTTTTTTATTTTCGGTAAATTTTTTTCGTTATATATTTTTAGAAAATAAATGAATGATGATAGTAAGGGATAAAAAACATGTTGAGAAAGAGGAAAGAAATATAAAATATATTTTATAATTTATAATATTGAACCATATATGCGACTTTAACCTATATTGTTTCTTCTTGCATTTTTTGTTTTGTTTTTCACAAGAAATTTTCCAGGCAAACTTAATTTTGGTAATATAAAACAAACATATCTGATATTTCATATGAAAAACTGAAAATGCCATCACTATTTTATGAAATAATCGAATTACTTTTATATTCCTTAACATTCCTTTTTTTAATAATCCTAATATATAATAATAACCCCAGTTTTATTTTGTATTTTATAGTATTATAATATTAAATAATCAAATTAAGTGTAAATTTAAATATTAAGAAACTTGTTATAAAGTTAAATAATTAAAGTAATTGTAATTTTTAAATATTTATATTTTTTGTTAACAGTATAAATAAGTAAAACAATATTTTTATGTTTAATTATAATAAGTATTACTATATTGTATAATATATAATATGTACCTTGCTTGGTTAAATAAATAAATAAACATCAGATTTACTACCTTTCCTATGAACAGGGATAATAAAACTGTCTTTCCAAAAATTTGGAAAAATTCCTTCAGATAAAGATTTCTGAAATTTTTGGTAATAGGCAATGCCAGGTACTCACTACAATTCTTAAGTATTATAGCTAGTAGACCGACCGGCCCTGACAAATAGTCATCTTTTAGTTGATTGATTTTGTCAATAACAGTATCATAATTCAAATTAACAGAATAAAAAGATGTTTGCGCCACATTATCAAGTATGAGAAGTAGTTAAAATCGGGCACAACGTTATTATCTGTAAATGATTTGCTAAAGTAATTAGCAAAGAAATTTGAGATTGTTTGTGCTTCATTTGAATTGCTATTTAAGTACTTCGGTGTACTAGGATAGCCATCAGATTTCTTCTTAACATTGATAAATTTCCAAAAGATTTTAAGATCAGAAGTAATATCGAACTGCATTTGATTAATGTAATCAGCGTATAAAATACTAGATAATTCCAAAAATGCATTGGATACATCTAAGTAACACGCATAATCAGCATCTAATTTAGAAATTAAAAACTTTTGCCATAATTTATTGCGATTATTTCATAGTGATCGAAGTTCACCGTTGTACCAAGGTAGTGATGATGAAGTATTATTTTTTAGAATTCTGACCGGAACTGATTGTTGAAAGCATTAAATAATTACTGAGTAGAAATTAGAAATAATAGAGTTAATGTCGGAATTTAAGGAAAAAATTGATTCAAAATTAACCCTGCTTAGAAGGTATTAAGTTTATTGAAATTCGTTTTACGGAAATTAAAGGAGTAGGAAGTTTTAGGTAAGCACTTCGAGTTACCATTGTGAAAAGAAAAAGATAAAGGAGGGTGGTAAACATCGATAATAGAGAGATATTGAGAGCTTTCAACAACAGCACAGTTTGCAGCATCAGAACAAAAAATTAAATCAAGTTGCCTATTTAAATTATTTATTTAAAAGATGTTTCAATGATTGATATCGCATTAGAAGCAATGTAATACAATTCTTCATCTGATGGGATCCAAGTTAATTTGGGTAGATTAAAATCTCCAACAATAATACAATCATCATCACAAGCCATGAACCTATTTAAAAAATCTACACCATTTAAAAATAACATGCAAAAGGGCTCTATGGGTATATATAACAGTTCAATACAAAAACAGTTCTGCCGTAAACTGATATTTTCACACAAATTAATTCAATATCAACCGTGTTTGGTATATCAAATACAGAAGAATCATAATTGGAGTGAACTGCTATAAGTACCCCTCGACCCGAAGAATTAAACCCGTCTTTGCGGTACACATTAAAATGTGACGTGAAAAGCTCGTTATCATTAAAACTACTACAAAAATTAGTTTCCGTTAAGACGAAAACATCAAAGGGAAGCGCTTGAGATTTTAAATATACTGCAGTAGTGTTAGTTCTAAGTCCCCTTACATTTTTCTAGTAAAGGGATAAACATTTTAGTTTTTTTGAGCCGAAGTAAGTGATTTGGTGACACTATTATGAGTAAATTCCTTAAAAAATACTCCAGGCGGCCACGAGTTCTTGTTCATTAAAAAGTTAAAATGTTCATCAGGAACTATAATTTTAAATGATGCAACATGAGCAGAAGGCTTACTAATTTTTTTACATTTGATAGAATTAGGAATAAAATTAGTTAGTTGGCTTGAAATGTAAGTTAATACATCATCACAAGAAGTGTCAGGATGATAACGAGAAGTAAAAATAGCTTTAGGTCGAGTAATAACACGTAAAGTAACACTTACAGCTGATGAAATCATAGTGTTGGAATTATTAATACATCTACTGCTATTAGTAGCATTGTTGCAAATAGTATTAGTAATTCCATTGTTATTATATGAAGCAGTGGCGACTCGTGCGATTTTTCCCTAGGCGTTCAAAAACAAGTACAAGAATAAAAAAACCTTTAATTTTTTAGATCTGTACTTTTTTTTTATATTATGTTCAAATTTGTTTTGAACGAATTGCTCATATTCTGCGATTTGTTTGCTACAACAATGAAACACTACAAAAAAAAATTATTAGAAATTGAGAAAAATTCATAACATTAGAGAATTAGAATAAATTTCGTTTGTCGCTTCGCTACCTCAAACCCCACCAAAGCCCACACCCACAACTAAAACAATTCATATTTGAATTTGAATATAATTTCTTATATTTCATTATTTCATATTTCACTCATGCTCAAAATTGATACATAATTGTATTTGCTTGCTTACATCACATTCATTGACATCATACAAATACAATACAATACAATTATAATAATTTATTAAGAAAAAGAAAACCTTGTTTTGTGTGTGGCTATGTGCAAATTCAATATGAACGAAATGACAGAATAAAATTTGTTGCGATTTTTTGTTACATGCAATAAACCGCAGGGAAATTTCGTTTATATCAATAGTGCACGAATTGGCTTATAGAAGAGTGTGATAATTAGTTATAAATATGTAGTTTGTAGTTGTAAAGTATCCTCCTAATTCCAGTGTTGGAACTTATCTAGATAAATTTATCTAATAATTTATCTAGATAGAAAAACGACTTATCTTATCTTTATCTAGATAAATTTAAATAAAAATTATCTTTTATCTTATATTTATCTAAAAACATGTTATCTTATCTTAATTCAGATAAATTTTCAGATAAAAAAAAATTTAAATACAAATATTTACTTCAAAAATTTAATAGTTTTTATTTACGATTGCTTGCTTACTGGGAAAACAAACGTCAAACTTACGACACAAAAATGAAAGTTTTGTGGTTAACCTGCATATGTATAATATACAAAATACGTATAAAAAAGATGTCAATATGTATAAATTTTTGTTGTTGGTGTTCGCTAACCTAAAATAAAAATCGTTTGATGGTTGTGTCGTTTTGTTGTAATAAGTTGAAAAGTTAAGTTATTAAATAATAAATAATAGTGAAAGAATAAATAATAATAATTAAATTTTAAATATATTAAATAATGATAAATCATGAATATGAAAAAATTCTTTCCCACGACTTCTACTATTAGTAGAAGCAGCAAGAAAAAAACATGTGATGACGATGCGGCTGAAATTGAAGGTTAGAATTTTAAATTTTTTTAATTAGAATTTTACTTTAATATAAAATTAAAATATTACTTTATATTTTATATATTTAATATTATTACTTTATATTTTATAAAGTAATAATATATATAATATTTAATATTATATTACTTTTACTTTTCTTAATATTATAAATTTATTTTTTATTCCTCCTCTTTGTACAGAAATTGAAATACATGAAGAAAATGAAACTGCAGAAAAATTTCCAAGATCAAAAATGTTTGATGGAACATATTTTAAAATCATCAAAACGAAAAATAAAGATCAAATCGTATAGCTTGTTGCATGTTATGCAAAAAGGAAATATTAGGTTCATTGTCATCTACGGGAAATTTCTTGAGCCATATAAAACACAGACATCTTGAATCTTGATGTTTTAGACAAATGTAAAAATCACTGTCAAAAAAGGAAAAATGTTGATGAGGAAAATTTAGTGCAATCAAAGTTATCCCGGTAAAAAATTTGGAATTTATAATTATTTTACCTGTATTTACTTTTTTTTAGTTCTATTGACTATAATTGGATTATTGCTTATGTTAAATTTAATTAAATGTTGTTTTTTTTAGATCTATCTAACCTATATTTTTTAACTGTTTATTATTATTCTTATTATAAGAATACATCAATCCATACATAAAAAAAATCTTAAAGCTTTATTGGCGATGCGATGTTTGTGTGGTCGATGCGAAAGAAAATGAAAAAGTGATTATATATTTTGTTCTACGTGAAAACTCTTAATATTATTATCTCTACGACAATACTTAATAAAATATGTTATATCAAATACAATTTATATTTAACGTTATATATTATCCCTTAGGTACCTAATGCAACAAGGTGGAATTCGCTGTTTGATGCAGTTGAAAAAATTTGGACCAAAAAAGATGAAAAAATGAATTTGTCTGCAATTATCTGAATCTTATCTAGATAAAATAAATAAATAAAAAAAAACATTTTTTTAAAATACTTTCCTTTATAAATAGTAATATGCGACTAAAAACTAATAAATAATACTAAAATTATATAATCTTTCATTCTTGTATCTAGAGTTTCAGTAATGGTCAATTGTAGTAGGGTTAACTGCAAACGTAATAGATTAGAGATTCAGTAAAGGTAAAGTATAGTAAAAGGGAAGTAGACCCTTTATAAAGGGAAGTATAACTGATCAAAATTAATTATGAGAATTAATAGAATTTATCAGAATGATATTTATAAGGGGTCTACTTCCCTTTTACTATACTTTACCTTTACTGAATCTCTAATCTAGTACGTTTGCAGTTAACCCTACTACAATTGACCATTACTGAAACTCTAGATACAAGAATGAAAGATTATATAATTTTAGTATTATTTATTAGTTTTTAGTCGCATATTACTATTTATAAAGGAAAGTATTTTAAAAAAATGTTTTTTTTTATTTATTTATTATTTCATACTTTTTAGTCGGTCAAATATTTTAAGTTTTACACAATATATTTGTTCGACTAAAAACTGTAGAATTTTTATATTGTTTATATATTTTTACTATAATATAACATATTATAGTAAAAAATATATATTTGAGCGGTTAATAATAAATAGCTCTAACTCATGTTTCGCGAAAAGTCACTTGCAAAATTAACGGCTCATATATATATATTTTTATATATACATATGTATATTTTTTTTGGCCCCGTATGGCGCTCTTTACCTGAAACATTACCCAACGAGATGTACTCATCGAGACCTTTAATTTCATACCCCACATGATTTTTTGGGCCCCATTTTCCTAGCCCCTACATGGTTCTTGTTGCCCCAAATACTACAATTACTTGCCCCAAAAATATCTGTTCTTCCAGACCTTTAATTTGATGCCCATATGAGTTTTTTTCATTTTTGACCCCATTTTTTGGGGGCCTACTTGGTCCCAGTTACCCGAAACATTACCCAACGTGATGTACTCATCAATACCTTTAATTTGATACCCCACATGACTTCTTTAAAAATAGGCCCCATTTTTTGGGGACCCCACATGGTCCTAGTTACCCGAAACACTACTCATCGAGATGTACTCATCAAGACCTTTAATTTGATACCCCACATGACTTTTTTGAAAATAGGTCCAACCCCCCGCCCCCTCGCCGGGCCCTGAAAATTATGTGGCACCGACTGGGTAAACGCTGGAGCTTAAGTTCCAAATTTGCGTTAAATCGGTTAAGCCGTTTAGGAGCTATGCCCAGGTGAGGAAAATATGAATTGTAAATTTAATAAAAGGAAATTAATAATAATTTCAGGCCCCACATGACCCGCGTTGCCCCCAAACACTTCCTTTACTTACCCCAAAGATATCTACTCTTCCAGACCTTTAATTTGATACCTTTCATGATTTTTTTTCATTTTGGGCCCCATTTTTGGGGGGCCCCACTAGGTCCTAGTTGCCCGAAACACTACCCAACGAGATGTACTCATCAAGACCTTTAATTTGATACCCCACATGACTTTTTTGAAAATAGACCCAACCCCCCGCCCCCTCGAAGGGCCATAAAAGTTATTAAAGTACCGAGTGATTAATAACACGAGCTTAAGTTTCAAATTTGAGTTAAATCGGTAAAGCCGTTTAGGAGCTATGCCCAGGTGAGGAAAACATGAATTGTGAATTCAATAAAAGGAAAGTAAAAAGGTATATTTATCTAATCTTTATCTAGATAAAACATAAAAAAAATTATCTTATCTTTATCTAGATATATTTTTCCCAAAATTATCTTATCTTATCTAGATAAAAATAAAATTATCTATTCCCAGAATTTACTTTGAGATTTCAGTATAAACTCAATGTTTGTACCAACTATTTTTTCAAAATTATTAAGTTTAGCCGTATTTATTAATATTAATGTATTCATTAGTCAGCGAATAGAGTTGGTAAAAATTTGACGTTGGATCAAGTCTAATTTATTTTTGAAGCTATCAATAAATGATAGATCACAATGCCTTCAAGTTATGAAAATAATTTGAGAATTTTCGGAAAATTCTTTTCATTACCAAATAAAACGCGGTTGATGATCTGAGTATTTGAGTCAATATTATTACTAATATTTTCCAAATCAATACTCAGATCATTAACGTGGTTCTGAAGTAAATCGAATTTACATTGGAAGTTATGAGAAAATTTACAATTATTCTCAACCATACACTTGATGGAGGCTAAATTAGACGAAAAGTCTTCCATAAGTTCATTATTTTTTTTAAGAAGACCACAAAAACACAAAATAATATATACAGAACAGCAAATTCAAACAAACCAGCCTAGAACAAATTTGAATTTCCAAATAAAATTTGAAAGTACCCATTCACTCAAAAATTATTTTCAAAGTTCCAAAAATCGCTCAATTGGGTACTTTCACTCGAATATTTTTTGTCCCACTCAAAATCGTAAAAAAATACACAAAAAGGCACAAAGCAAACAAATAGTTTTTGCAGTTTTTGTTATATCCAAAAAAATCTACGTTGAATTGCAATTTAATTTTTCATTTGGTTAGGAATTTTCGAAGCGATATGATATTAATTTCTTTTTATGATTTTACAGAAAAATTTTCATCCATTTTTTTTATTCAGGTAATAAATATACTATTATTTAGTGATTAGTTGGTTTGTTTATTTGTTGTTTTTTTTATATCTAATAAAATTAAAAATAGTACATATGTATATATTTAAAATTTTTGGGATAAATGTTTAAATACCAAAAAAAAAGATAGGAGAGGCTGTGGAACAAAATGTGCTGTAGTTTCATTTTCATGTAGTAATACTAAGAGGATGAAAAGTATTCGTTGGTTTCAGTTCCCTAAGGATGAAACTAATTTTTATAAATAGACATCTATGTCAATGTGAAGCTGCTTTTAATAAAAAATGTACGAGAAGAAGAATTTATACTTTATTATAATAATCAAATTATTAAATGTAGGTTCTACTACTACAGGTAATAAATATGCCATTATGTAAATTTTTATGTAGATGCATGCATGAAAATAAATTAAAATTCCTAACCAAATGAAAATTTAAATTGCAATGCAACGTAGATTTTTTTTGGATATAACAAAAACTGCAAAAACTATTTGTTTGCTTTGTGCCTTATGTGCTATCAATAGCTAAAGATATATGAAGCTTTGTGGTCGAGATGCAGAAAAAAAAATTGATATTTTAATTGATTTATCCATTTTCGATATTAATCCGAATCCGTTATAAAAATTTCTGTGTCCGCCGTACGCAGGGTACGGCAATGCTTAGAAATAGTAGTAAAGTAATTCCGATTTTGACAAAATTTTAAAGAAAATGTAAATAAATATTGGAAGTATGTCGTGGTGGGGTGCATTTTCAAATAAGTCAATTGCAACCCCATTAAAAAAGGGGTCGAACACACCCCCTTTTTTGTTATGAGTAACAAATTTAACATTTTTAAATTTCATACACAAAAGGGTGATTCAACACAAGAGATATGAAGCACTTTTCCAACTTGGCAGGTTTTTTTTTTACGATTTTGAGTGGGATAAAAAATATTCGAGTGAAAGTACCCAATTGAGGATTTTGGGTACTTTGAAAATAATTTTTGTGTGAATGGGTACTTTCAAATTTTATTTGGAAATTCAAATTTGTTCTAGGCTGGTTTGTTTGAATTTGTTGTTCTGTATATATTATTTTGTGACAAAAGTTAGTGGATTTGCAGCCTGTACAAATAAAATTAAAATATTTGAAACAATCGCCTCTGAATTTAACTGTTTTAGAAGTATCGATGGCGGACTTACATATACTACATATAACCGATTCCATATCGAATAAAAAATTCAAAATCACAATATTATAATAAAATAAAATAATATAAGAAAATTAAAAATATTAAACTTAAGAAATTTGGGCAAATGGCACTCAGTCGATCAAATGCAAAAAATGTTTCGGAAAACTAACCGTGACACGATAGAATAAAAACAAAGCAAGAATAAAATTAATAATTGTACTCACAAGTATCAACAAACCTCAATATGATGTTAAATCAATAATATTTAATTTAAATACAATAACATGTAACACAGTAACACAATAAATAAATTCTCTTGACAAATTTAAATTAAACAAAACCGTAACATACGTCACTAAAGACAATAATGATGTAAAAATTTTAAAGAATATTGAAAAAAATTAAAATTATATTATTTTTATTAATTTTAAAATCGGAAAAAAATAAATAAATTGAAAATAATTTATTAACTATACAAAATCAAACATTTAATAATAATTAATAAATATAACAAAATGAAAAAACATGCAATTTAGATATAATAATTTAATAATTAATTAATTATAAACACAGAGCACAAAAACACAACTGACTGCGGTAAAATTTCACAAGTAATGAAGTCCCAGGGTCTTCCAATAGATCACAAGGTTCTTAATAAATTGTATATTAATTATAATGTAGAACAAGGACTTTCCAGGGAAGATATCATTGGATTAATGTGAACGACTTACAAAATATTACTCCATTGGTCAATATAGATAAGTTTCACCCTCCTATTAGCTTCACATACTGCTATAGTCCTACTGATTGTTTACCAAATATATCTTACCGATATAACTTTGCTAAGGCGAACTTCAGAGGGTTAAATAGTTTTCTGGAATCAATTGACTTTGATACATTGTTCAAAATCGTGATATTGTTGATGCAGTGAGCATATTTTATGATATCATATTACATGGATTTAGCATGTATATACCAACAATTTGTGAAAGAGACTTAGGTTCAAGCCCGATTTGGTACAATCACGACTTAAAAAAGCTGAGAAACAAAAAAAATACGGCATCGAAGAAATATTTAAAATTCAAAAATTCTGAAGCATATCATGAATTTACGGAATTACATGAAGCATTTAAAATTTTGCGGATAGCAATTATAATGATTATCTTATTGATATAGCTTCTCAAATTAAAACCAATCCTAAATCTTTGTGGAAATTTGTTAATTCTAAAAGGAAGTCGGATCAATATCCTAAATTTATGTCTTATAAAGGACATACTTCAAATGACCCGACACTTATCGCGAAGTATTTTAAAGATTACTTCTCCAACTCATACTCAGGCACGCCTTTTGAGATTGATGAGACAAATTTTCAATACATGCACAGTTATCCTGAGATCACATTACCATCAATCAATTTTTCAGTTTCACAGGTAAGGCAGTACCTAGAAAAATTGAATAATGATACTTCACCTGGTCCAGATAATGTACCAGAAATTATCCTGAGAAACTGTGCAAATTCTCTATCATTGCCATTACAAATTTTATTCACCAAATCTTTAAATAGTTGTACACTTTCCAGATTTTTGGAAAACATCATTTATTAGACCTGTCTACAAAAAATATTCAAAAAATGATGTTTGTAACTATAGACCTATTGCTAAACTTTCAAACATTCCTAAATTATTTGAACTCATAATTTATGATTCGATCTATAGTTATTGCTCTGGATTGTTGGTGCCCAATCAGCATGGTTTTATGAAAAAATGATATACTGTTACCAATCTAGTAGAATCTTGTTCTTCATTCTTAAATAATATGGAGGCTGGGTACCAAACAGACGTAATCTACACTGATTTAAGTAAAGCTTTTGATCTGTTATCTCACAGTGTAATATGTTTTAAATTAAAAAAATTGGGTTTTCCCGACTTTTCGATCAAATGGATTAACATCATATCTTGAGAACAGGAAATATAGCGTTAAATTTAGATCAGTAACTTCTGATCCCTTTAATGCCAATTCTGGTGTTCCACAGGGTAGTCATCTGGGACCATTTCTGTTTATTTTTTGTATCAATGACGTCACATCTGTCATTAAAAATAGTAAACTGGGGATCTATGCAGATGACATGAAAATCTACAAGAAGATCACTTCCACTTTGGGTGCTAGCACACTCCAGAATGATCTAGATTCTTTTAAATGTTGGTGTAACTTTAACAATTTATTATTAAATATTGATAAGTGTGTATTGATTAGCTATACTCGCCGTACTGCACCAATCATTGTTAATTAAAGCTTTGACAGCAAACCAATTATTAGAGTCACACATTTTAAGGATTTGGGAGTACTGTTTGATAACACAATGACTTTTAATCGTCATTTTGATACCATAATTGGCAAAGCTAACTCAATGTTAGGTTTCGTTAAGAGATGGTCTAACGAATTTGATGATTCATATATCTTTAAAGCCTTATATTCATCACTAGTACGGCATAACCTTGAGTACGCAAGTCAAGTTTGGTCTCCTTTCTACAACGACCACATAGCCAGAATTGAATCAGTTCAAAAAAAAATTCTAAGATATGCTTAACGAAATTTACATTGGACAAATCCACTTATTTTGACTCCATACAGGAACAGATTAATTCTTTTACAAATGAAAACTTTGGAATCAAGAAGATTAGTAGCTGATATATTATTCATTTTACAGATTCTCAAAGGTCAAATAGACTCATATTATGTTGAAAACCAAGCTAATACGCATTTTAATAGTAGAACACGGTTTCGGTCAGAAAACATATTTAGAGAAACTTATCACTGTACAAATTATGGGAAATTTGAACCCATTAATATAATGTTTATATCAGTTAATAATCATAAAGGTCATATTAATCTCTCTCTTTCTAAAGAGATCAATAAAACAAAATTATTTTTAAATGTGTCATAGCATTTGTTGTAAATTTATATTTTTTTAATCTGTAAATCTGTAATATATGTTATCATTAAATTACAGCAGTAATATAGATTTTAAATTAATTAATTTTATAATTTTATTGATTAAGTTTCATAACTTCTTTTGAAACTCAAACTATTTTAATATAATGATAATTTTAAGTTTAAAAAATTTGTTTGTTCATAATTTCTATTTTACTTTCCTTTTATTGAATTCACAATTCATGTTTTCCTCACCTGGGCATAGCTCCTAAACGGCTTTACCGATTTAACTCAAATTTGAAACTTAAGCTCGTGTTATTAATCACTCGGTACTTTAATAACTTTTATGGCCCTTCGAGGGGGCGGGGGGTTGGGTCTATTTTCAAAAAAGTCATGTGGGGTATCAAATTAAAGGTCTTGATGAGTACATCTCGTTGGGTAGTGTTTCGGGCAACTAGGACCTAGTGGGGCCCCCCAAAAATGGGGCCCAAAATGAAAAAAAATCATGAAAGGTATCAAATTAAAGGTCTGGAAGAGTAGATATCTTTGGGGTAAGTAAAGGAAGTGTTTGGGGGCAACGCGGGTCATGTGGGGCCTGAAATTATTATTAATTTCCTTTTATTAAATTTACAATTCATATTTTCCTCACCTGGGCATAGCTCCTAAACGGCTTAACCGATTTAACGCAAATTTGGAACTTAAGCTCCAGCGTTTACCCAGTCGGTGCCACATAATTTTCAGGGCCCGGCGAGGGGGCGGGGGGTTGGACCTATTTTCAAAAAAGTCATGTGGGGTATCAAATTAAAGGTCTTGATGAGTACATCTCGATGAGTAGTGTTTCGGGTAACTAGGACCATGTGGGGTCCCCAAAAAATGGGGCCTATTTTTAAAGAAGTCATGTGGGGTATCAAATTAAAGGTATTGATGAGTACATCACGTTGGGTAATGTTTCGGGTAACTGGGACCAAGTAGGCCCCCAAAAAATGGGGTCAAAAATGAAAAAAACTCATATGGGCATCAAATTAAAGGTCTGGAAGAACAGATATTTTTGGGGCAAGTAATTGTAGTATTTGGGGCAACAAGAACCATGTAGGGGCTAGGAAAATGGGGCCCAAAAAATCATGTGGGGTATGAAATTAAAGGTCTCGATGAGTACATCTCGTTGGGTAATGTTTCAGGTAAAGAGCGCCATACGGGGCCAAAAAAAATATACATATGTATATATAAAAATATATATATATGAGCCGTTAATTTTGCAAGTGACTTTTCGCGAAACATGAGTTAGAGCTATTTATTATTAACCGCTCAAATATATATTTTTTACTATAATATGTTATATTATAGTAAAAATATATAAACAATATAAAAATTCTACAGTTTTTAGTCGAACAAATATATTGTGTAAAACTTAAAATATTTGACCGACTAAAAAGTATGAAATAATAAATAAATAAAAAAAAACATTTTTTTAAAATACTTTCCTTTATAAATAGTAATATGCGACTAAAAACTAATAAATAATACTAAAATTATATAATCTTTCATTCTTGTATCTAGAGTTTCAGTAATGGTCAATTGTAGTAGGGTTAACTGCAAACGTACTAGATTAGAGATTCAGTAAAGGTAAAGTATAGTAAAAGGGAAGTAGACCCCTTATAAATATCATTCTGATAAATTCTATTAATTCTCATAATTAATTTTGATCAGTTATACTTCCCTTTATAAAGGGTCTACTTCCCTTTTACTATACTTTACCTTTACTGAATCTCTAATCTATTACGTTTGCAGTTAACCCTACTACAATTGACCATTACTGAAACTCTAGATACAAGAATGAAAGATTATATAATTTTAGTATTATTTATTAGTTTTTAGTCGCATATTACTATTTATAAAGGAAAGTATTTTAAAAAAATGTTTTTTTTATTTATTTATTTTTTAAGTTATTGTATGTAAACTGTTTGTATTAAACATGAAAAAAATAAATAAATAATCACGAATCCAATCTGTGCACAAAATTTCATTGAAATCGGAGAATATTTACAATATAATCTAGCTAGAACATACGAAATATGTATGTATGTTGAGGGGTTTAAATTCAAATTGGAAGCAGACTATCGGTTTTTATATAGGAAATATTAAAGGATGTGATTTGGCAAAGCTGATTGAATATTGCATTCAAGTAATTACAGATTGCACATATAATATTTGTGCTGTTAGTTGGGATCAAGGCAGTAATAATAGAAATGCTTATAAAATACTTCAAGTTTCTATACAAAAACCATATTTTGATATTAAAGATAAAAAAATATTTCTTTTATATGATCCTCCTCATCTAATTAAAAGTATACGAAATAGGTTATTAAACGCTGATATAATTATTGGAAATGAAAGAATTTCTTGGAAAATAATTCAAAAATTATATGATTTTGATGCGGGAACTCTTAAAGTTCTATATAAATTAACTCCTCAACATATAAATCCCAATTCTTTTGAAAAACTTTCTGTGAAATTAGCAGTTCAGGTTTTTAGTAAAAAAGTTGCAGTTTCTATATTTGCAGCAATTTCGAAAAATTTCTACACAGCATATGAAAAAGATACGGCTTATGCAACTGCCAACTTTTTGTTAAAAATAAATGATATTTTTGATAATTTAAATAGTATTTCCAGATTTTCGAACAATCCTTCTCGAAATGCTATATCAAATGATGAGAAAACAGTTCTTAAAAATCTAAAAATATCTGTTGAATATGTTGGTACTTGGGTATCAGAAGGAAAAATGAAAAAACCATATTGTTTTTCAGGTTTACAACAAACAATAAATGGTGTTATTCAATTATGGGATTATATTTCTCAGGATCACGAACAAAAATATTTAATAACATCACATATCAATCAAGATCCTCTTGAAAATAACATATCGATGCTAAGAATTAATAGAGGTTCTTATGAGAAAAACCCATCAGCGCTTCGTGTATGTAGAAATTTGAAAGTAATTTCTTTTCAAAATTTGAAATCAAGCTGCAAGAGTGGTTATCAATTTTCGAATTCAAAAAATTTAATGGAAACAAGTTATGTCTCTGCATCAGATATAAGTCAATCTCAAAATGAAGTACATTTTGATGATGTAGACATACTCGAAATTCAATCAATTGAAGGTGAAGAAAATGAAATTATAGATATTTTTGATATTATGAAGCACGAAAAAAATATAAAATGTCCACAGTTGCAGAATTGTGCAAATGCTTACGTTGCAGGATGGGTAGCAAATATAATAATTAAAAAATTCAATTGTGAATCTTGTAAAAAATATGTACTTGAATCGAATGATCTCGAAAGGGAAAGTTTTGAAATTATTAATGTCAGATCATATAATACTTCTGGTGTACTAGTAAAGCCTTCCTTGTGTTTTGAAAATGATTTTAATTTTTTACTTCAATTTTTTGAAAAAGTGTTCAAATATTTCAAACACAAAAATTTAGTATGTAACAATTTTATAAATCTTGTTAATAACAAAAATCCAGAATTATTTTCTCATTGTTTAATTCACAAAGAATTCATAGTTAAATATATAACATTATGTTTTATTAGATTTTCAATTAAACATTTTAACAACTCTATGAAAGATATTAAAATAAAGAAAAAAATTCTTCAAGAATCTAAAGATGGGAAAATAAAGAAATTATTAAAATTAAAAAAAAATGTTAATGTAAAGAAATTGTTAAAATCCAAAAAAAATATCAAGGTACATAGAAATACAATAAAAAATAAATCAATTAATAAAAAATATTTATAAAAAAATTCGATGTTAAAGAGTTTTCTTCAACCATTTTATTATAATATGTTAAGAATATAATCATTTACGGAATAGGCGGTTTAAATTTGAATTATTTTATACCATAAAGATTTTTAAAAAAATTAACCTATAATACAGATTAAACATACTTTCCCGGAATTTACGTTTTACATTTCTTATATTTGACAAAATTTAGATACAAATACCATCACATTTTTTCAAATTAAATTTTAGATAGCATTTCCATATTTCTGTCTATTTTAATTCAATCTCTGCAATGCGCTGTATTATAAATATTTATAGTGAATTTTTCATAATGATATTTTCAGAAATACTAATATACTTCAAATTAGATTTTTTTTTTTTAAATTTTCTAAATTAATATTGTTAAATAATTTACAATAAAGTTTAGATCTCATAATTAAATAAAGATTGCATATCAATTTCATTTAATTGTTACACGAGCAACTTTTAGATTCGGAAAATTATAAGACAACCGAAATATCTAAAAATATTTTGAAGCAAAAAATTAAAAAAATTCTAATATAGTAATGTAGAAATTTACATTTTTTTAAGAAAAAAAAAAAAAAATATGGTTCTTGTCCAAATTGTATTTTTTCATTTCGGTACCCGTAGTGCCATCTTGTGATTAAGGATTGAAATAGCCGTGAGGTCTCTATATAATATGTACTCTAGGGTAATACTAAGATTTTAAACAACATTGATAATATATCTGCAACAAGATCTACAGCAACTACATCGACTATAATTGATCATGTTGTGTCTAATAATGAAAGGATAGAATGTAACATCAAATTAGAAGAATGGGCTTTACTAGATCACAAAATAATGTTAATTAAAGTAAGAAATATAAGTAAACCCAAACCAAAAATGAAAAAAAAAATTATAGAAACTCTCGATAAAATGTCTTTTGTAACTCATGTAAAAAAACTAATAGACAATAATTCAAATGAAAAAAATTTCGAACACTTAATTAATATAATAAAAAGAGCCAAAATAAATGCTACAAAAACAAAAACTATTAGAGAAAGAGGTAAAACATGGATTACACCAGAAATAATTAATAAAATTGATAAAAGAAATAAGTTATATAAAAAATTGAAATTACAACCACTGAATTTAAACATAAGAAATCAATACAGTGCCTTAAAATGTAATATTGAAAAAGAAATAAAATATCTAAAAACGAAATTGGTAGAAAAAAGTATGGAAAACGCAGGTAACGACTCTCGAAAAATTTGGAATGTTATACAGGACACACTCAAAAATAATGAATCTAAAAAAAAACTGATTTAATTACGGAAATTAAAGTAAATAATGAAAATATAAAAGATTCATGTAAAATTGCAAATATACTTAATGAGCACTTTGTGAACTCAGGGCCATCCCTTTCAAGAACACTAGTGGAAAGAATAAAAAATAGATTTATTAGACCAATAAAAAATCAGAGTAGAACAAATATTTCTATGTATATTGAGCCAACAGATATTGTTGAAATAAAAAAAATTATCGAAGAATTAAAAACAAATGTTGCGCCAGGTCCTGATGGTATTACAGCATCAGAGCTTAAGCTAATTAAAGATGAAGTTTCACCATATCTTGAAATAATAATAAATAATCTGATAAGACAAGGAGAGTTTCCTGAAATTCTAAAACAAGGATGTATTATTCCAATATACAAAGGTGGATATAGAACGAATCCCAACAACTATAGACCAATAACGTTATTGTGCATATTTAGCAAAATTATTGAAAAAATATTACATAGTCGACTGATTAAATTTATCAATAAAATTGGTGGTTTTGATAAAAAGCAATATGGATTTCAGAGACAAAGTAATACAACAAGCGCAACAACTGATGCTCTAGAGTTTATTAATAATGAACTAGATAAAGGAAAATATGTAGCAGCTATATTTGTAGATTTAAAAAAAGCCTTTGAAACTGTTGATCATTCACTATTGCTGCAATTTATAGAAGAATTGGGAATAAGAGGTCATGCTAATAAATTATTTGGAAGCTTTATAGAAAATAGAATGTGTTATACTAAAATAAATTCATGTGATAGTACTACATTAATAAATAAAATGGGTGTTCCACAAGGATCAGTATTAGGACCAGTACTGTATCTGCTATATATACAGAATATCAAAGAAGCAGCACTTAGAGCAAACTATTTTATTTATGCAGATGATACTCTACTAATTTATAGTCATACAAATAGAAATGATATAGAAATTAAAATAAATAATGACATGAGTAACTTCCTAAATTGGCTTTTCTACAATAAGTTGACTATAAATACTGAAAAAACAAATTACATGATTTTTCATCAACACAATAAGAAAAATATACAAATATGTATCAATATAGATGGTCAAGAACTAAATAGAGTAGATTGCACTAAATATCTGGGCTTGATAATTGATGACAAATTAAATTGGAAAACTCATGTTACTTATATAAGAAAAAAATTAGCACCGTTAATAGGTATAATGCGAAAGAGAGATTTTTTCAACAAAAAAACAAAGAATTTAATATACAATTCTTATATACTACCGGTGATATTGTATAACAGTACTAGTTGGTCACATTGTAGCGAGGCACTAGTAAATTCGGTACAAATCATAATGAATAAAGCAATAAAAGCAATTTACAATCTACCATTTTTGACACCAAGCAGTACACTCTATAAAGACTTAAACCTACTCAATGTAAGGCAACTTATCTTCATAGAAAAAGCAAAACTTATCTATAAGATAAAAAACAATCTTATTAAAACAAATGTGAAACTCTGCACGAACAATGAAGTACATATGCATAATACGAGAACAGCGCAGAACCTAAGAACATCATTGGCAAGAACAGACCGTAAATTAAGAGGTCTGAAGCACACTGCGATCAAATGTTTTAATATATTACCAGTTTGTACCAAAGAAGCAAAATCCATACATAGTTTTAAAAAAACAATTAAACATTTTATTTCAAATAAATTTGTACTATAATTATCTTCAAAATCAAAATTGATTTATATAATTAAGCAATATAATGCTTCACTATTAATACTTTAATTTTGTTTTGTTAAATTTTTAATTTAGTATTTAAAATGTAAATTACGTGAACTAATTAAAAGTAATGAGTTATATATAAAAATATAAGTAATGAATATTGAATTTTGAACCTATACATTAAAATTATTTCCCTTCTCTTATACCGACCGTAATGGTTGTTTGAGAAGGTAACTATATATATGTATTTCTAATTATAATAAAACAAAAACAAAAATTGTAAATAAACATTGTAAATAAAGAAATAAAGAAATATATACATATATACTAAAAAAAAAAAAAATCGCTAAAATTGATAGGCTAAAAATTTAAGTAATGACTTATGCGAAATTTAAAAGTGGGAAAAAACCATATATAATGCACCAATTTAATTTATTGACTCATAAAATTCCTAAAACTTTTGGAAAAGTAAAAAAATTAGAGCAATTTAGATTATGTTGTAATATATTATTCTTAGCCTGAAGTAAAAAGAAAATTAATATTACGCTTAAATCTCAGACTACGGGGCAAAACCATTTAATTCAGAATTTAAAAAAAAAAATTACTTCACCTAAGCCAAGTTCAATGACAATCGAATATTTTAGCTGAAACATCTAACTCGATCTGAATTCTACATTGATCAATCAAGCCAAATTACTAAAGTTAATTGCGGGCCAAAAAAACAGTTGCCAAGTACTTAACCGTTTAGTTTCCCAGGAAGTTTAGAATTAATTGTAAAACTATCCACATATGGATAAAAAATCTTAATATAATACTATTGTCAAATGTAAAAGTAGCAGTACATATTCGATAAAAACGCTTTTCTGACAAACTATAAATCATGACTTAAGTGCTTTTGTCCCTCAGTCAGAGAAATATTTTTAATCGAATTATATGAAATGTGCTATGTGCAAAAATTAATAAAATGTTCATTATTTAATATGGAGTATGGAATTTATTTTCAATATTTCGCACATTTCGGTTGAGTTCGAATTAATTGAACCTTAAAATTCCCGAAACTTTTGGAAAAGTAAAAAAAAATTCATTTAGATAGGTAATGCTATATATTAGCCTTAGCCGGAAGTAAAAAACATTTAAACTTACGCTTAAGAGGGGGATACACCTATTCTTTGTTTTTTAAGGGTTTATTTTGCCCATTTTATTTGAAATCTACTAACAATTTGTTCTACGATTTTTTTATAATTTATTAGAAATATAATAATTTAGCGGATAGGTGTTTTACTTTTCAATTATTTTTTTTTTCCCATTTACCTGTGCGAAGTACTTGAAGTTGGCCAAAGTTATACCCATTTTATGAGTAAACCCGCGAATATAATAAAAACAAATTTAGAATTACACATTGAACATATTTGTAGCGGATGGGTGTTTTAAATTTTTGATATTTCAAATTTCAACAGACTTTAATTAAAATCATAATTTTCTCCAGTCACCTTTTATTTTTTTTAATAATTTTTGATAAAAATATTGTAATTTTAGTTCCTCAATTTAACACTACGAGCTTTCAGCGCTGCTTTCCCATAAAAATAAAACTTTTGCGAGTAAAAGCTTTTTATGCATTTGTGTGGGTTTAAAATCAATATTTTTCTCAATTATTTTTGTTTTTTTAAAAAAGAGAATTTTATAAACTGAATTTATATTATACAATACAAATATTTGCGAATAACATATATTTTTAGATAAATTCAAAATTATTGAAATTTCTATCCAAGAAATAAAATAATGATTTTTAGATAAATTAATATTTTTAAAATTTCTTTCCTAAAAATAAAATAATGGAAATATTTTCTTAAAAACCAAATAACGGATAGAAAAATTTATTTTCAAATTACATAATTTAAGTATTTAAGATAATTTAAGTATAGATAATTATATTACTTTCAATAAAAAATATATATTTGCTTTTTTAATTTAATCTTAGTCTTTGTTTTTGATTATATTTGTTTATTTTACTAAATAAAATATAAACTATCTCATAACATTGTCTTAGAATTTTATTCATAAAAACCATAAAAATAGAAAATATAAAACCACGCTCTATATAAAAAAAAATTGTCACACCATTGCCAAATATCAGCATTTTGTGTATAATTTATCATCAGCTAAATACGTGTTATAATTTGGCAACGCAGCAATTATATTTTTCTATTAGAATTTTTATATTCACACACACAATTAAAAAAAAAATGAAAACTGTTTTCATCTAAAAAAACTTTTTTTTTAAAATGAAGTCACGATTCGGAGCTTTCTCTGGCGCTATCCCCCTCTTAAGTGTAAATATTTTTAATCTAAACTTAATGCGTTCAAAAATGAACGACACGTTTATAATTTTGTATGGAGTATTAGATTTATTTTTGTCCATTTTCGAAGAATTACTCATTTGATTCATATAAACTATTAAAATGTGCATTATTTTGTATGATGTATGGAATTTATTTTCAATATTTTGCCCATTTGTGAAGAATTACTTAATTCATATAAACTATTAAAATGTTCAAAAATGAGCAAAATGTGAATTATTTTGC
Source organism: Rhamphomyia laevipes (assembly GCA_963920725.1). Classification (NCBI taxonomy): domain Eukaryota; kingdom Metazoa; phylum Arthropoda; class Insecta; order Diptera; family Empididae; genus Rhamphomyia; species Rhamphomyia laevipes. The sequence goes on from OY987257.1 coordinate 33,156,316, forward strand.
ATGGGGTATGGGATTTATTTTCAATATTTTACCCTTTTGTGAAGAATTACTTAATTCATATAAACTATTAAAATGTGCAAAATTGAGCAAAATGTGCTGTTACTGTATGATATAGTATAGAATAGAGCGTTAAACTTATGAAAAGTAATTACGGATTACTGAAGTATCGACTTTAAATTTTACAGGCGCAAAGTACATACGAAAACTATCATAAGTACCAAAATTTATGCTAATTGGATAATAATTACTATATGCTCTAGATCTAGAGCATACGAAATTTTACTCAAAAATTTTACCAAGGCCCCCTGAAGTTACAGACCTGTATATAGGTAGGCTTGTGCATAATCATGATAGCAACCTACGTGCCAAATTTCATCCAAATCTGAGACATGAAATTTTTTTTTACATTTTCCGTAGAATAAAAACACATAGGTTCCCACATAAATAGGAAAATCTAACATGGTCCCACTGAAAGTATCGATCTCATCTTGTAAAGGTACCGGGATGAACTCTGTTAGAGACTGTGTGCCAAATTTTATTAAAATCTGACGAGCGGTTCTAGGAGATGTTGCTGCGCACATAAAAGGCGCACGCGTACGAGTCCCCCATCACTTTTTTTTGCATTTTCGGATTCCTCGGCCTCGGAAAGGTCTAGAAAAAAATTTTGAGCGAACATTTTTTTTCGACCATCCAACCCATCACCAGACTTAACAGTTATTCCATAACTATTCGTAAAATTATATCTTAATTGTAAATTATAAAATTACTTAAATTTAGCATTTCAAAAAATAATCCAATTTTGGCCTTCTGTAAAAAATACTTAGAAAATAACACACAGGCTCGTGATGCCCTTACAATATGAGATCAATACTTTCAGTGGGACCGTGTTAGATTTAACCGTTTATGTGGACACCTCTCTGTTTTTGCTCTATGGAAACATTAAAAAAAAATGTCATATCTCGGATTTGGATGAAATTTGGTACATATACATAGGTTAGTATTATGATTAGATTATGCACAAGAGTACCCAGGTACAGGGGTAAATGGTAAAATATCCAATTAGAATTTTACATGTGCTAGAGCATATATATATATATATCATATAATTAGCATGAAATTTAGTACATATGATAACTTCGTTATGTGCTTAGCGCCTGTAAAATTTAAAGTCGGTAGTTCAGTGGGTCCATGTCAAACTCTGTAATTACTTATCCTACAGTAGCATAGAGTAATTGTCACCCACTTTCAATGATATATCATATACAACTTCAATTAGTTATCAAGTTGGTGTTCCTGAAACTTGTAGTTGTTAGGTTAAGTGGGTTCATGGGATAGCAGCTTAGTTTCCGAAGAATATTTGTTTTATGTTCTATAATAGCATGTAATTATCATCCGATTTGGTACACAGGTTGGGATCATAAAATTTTTGGGGATGCGTATCTTGCGTGGGTTCCTGCTAAAATTTCCGATTTATATTATTTTTATTGCATGTGTTCTAGAAGACCATATAGTAATTGTTACCCGATATTTGATATTTTACATACAGGTTAAATTTGTGATCTGTACCCCCAGGCAGTACTTAGATAGTCAATTTTAATTTCCGAGTTTATCGTATTATGTGTTTTATATAATGTAATTTTTAACCGATTTTTATAAAATTTTGTACACTGATTGGTTTATTTTTTATGTATTTGTCTACCCAGGTAAAGTCCAGTAGCTTCATGTCCACAGGGCCGGCCCTAGAGTCGAGCCAGTAAGACCATGGCTTAGGGCGGTTGGCTGGTAGGGGCGCCATATATGAAAAAAATTAAATCAATCCTTCGCAAGATATTAGGGCTTATAAGACTTATAAAATTATTTAAAATAAGTATAGTAAATAATTATTACATTTTTAAAAATATTCTGCGTATTAATTACATATACCGTTGGTAGTCATAGCAACCATAAATATTATTGTAACACTACCTATACAAGTATTAAACTTTTAAAATAATATTTGGTGTTGCAGTTTTCAAAGTAAGTAGTGGTCAGTGATTTTAAAAATTAAAGTTCATTGTTTTGAAAATTCAATCGAAGTTGCAGCGGTAAAAAGAATAGGTATGTTGTATATATTGATGAATGAATATAAAATTTATTTATTTTTATAGGTTATAATTCTTTGTTTAAATATAAGCGTTCTAATCTTTCGTTTTTCTACACTGTTAGTCTTTATATTTAACCCATAATAATGCCTCCAAAAAAATTAAGAGGCTACCAAGGTAGAAAAAGAAAAGCAGAGCAGTAAAAGCAAATACAAAAATGTCAAAAGATTTCTTATTTTTTTAAATCTGCTAATCGCTGCCCTAAAATAAGATCGTGCTATACGCCACTTTGACCGAAATTGAGTTTGGTATGCAGTCATACTAAAAAAAGGAAGGTGAATCCGATTCTGCAGTCAGATTAAAGGAAATATTTAACAGTAAAAAGTTATTCAGAGTGGGTTAAGGCTATATCACAACAAAATCATAATTTTTAACTATACTGTTCTATATACAGCTTACACAATTAATTTGTTCTATATACTACTATTTCGTAACTATCCAAAATCTCAGAATTATACAAGTCTATGTTGCAATTTATTTGAATTTATTCCTTGTAATACAAATTACAAAGAATCAGTAAAAATAAAAATTTAGTATAAAAATAGTCTATATACATCTGTATTTTTTTTCGGAATAATGAGATAGTCCATGCAACAAAAATACTTAACTTTGCTTTAGAAATAAATTCAGAATTAAAATGTGCTATATACATGAAAAAATAATTTTCTTAAAATTATACAAGCCTATATCACATTCCTTTTAAATTTTCGCAGTATTCACGAGGGCAATAATGCAAAAATACATAAATTTGGTTATGAGAAAAATTTAGAATTATAACGTGCTATATGCTCTGCTACAGAATTATTCCGGTCAATGTAGCAAAACTACAGAATTATTCCGGTCAATGTAGCAAAACTACATAGTTATGCTTTTGAGAAAAATTTAGAATTATAACATGCTATATGCTCGGAAATTTTTTTTTTTTTTTAAATTAGAACAGCCTACATCCCACCATTTTTATATTTCCGCAGTAAGCACAAGGTGAAAGTAACAGAAATATAATGTAATTCTGGTTTAAAAAAAATAAAATTAAAACGTGCTATATTCGTGCTGTGCAGTCTTTTTATTCTTGAGAACATTTTTGTTTTTTATAACTGACATTTTAAGCTAGCTGTTTTACGTTTTAAGTTGTTTATATTTATTTCTTGTGTGGTGCTGATAACCATGATAAAATGAGCTCGTCTGCAAAAAAAATATCATCATCTTGATATAAATTCTGATTTTGATTTGCCAACAGTAAGCTGTGAAACAAACATAAATATCGGATGTTTATCTATTTCGTTGGATGATTTATTAACTGCTATTGGTAGATTGGATACAATTTCTATTGCTGGCCCTGATGGCATTCCTGCTTTGGTTTTAGTTAAATGCCAATCGTCATTGAGTTTTCCATTAAAATTTATTTTTAATTTATCAGGTTATTTTCTAGATGAATGGAAAACATTTTTTATTCGTCCAATACACAAATCTGCTTTAAAATTAATAATTGAAAATTATAGGCCTATTGCAAAACTATCTGTGATTCCCAAGCTTTTCGAAAGCATTGTTAAGGACAAATTATACTTCTTATTGAAAGAATATATATCACCTTAGTAACATGGATTTGTCTCGGGTAAATCGACAGTAACTAATCTTGAATTAATATCTATTTTGAATTTTGAATTAATATCTATTCTCTAAATTCGTCTCTGATTCTTTAGAATCAGGTGCTCAGGTAGATGTAATTATTACTGATTTTTCAAAATCATTTGACTCAGTAAATCATAAAATTTTACTTCATAGGTTGAGTAATTTGGGAATTCACTCATCTTTTTTGTCATGGTTTTCATCGTTTCTTCAGGGTAGAAAATTTTGTGTGAAGATTAATGATTGTGAATCTAGATATATAGAAGCGACATCAGGTATTCCGCAAGGTAGCCGCCATATAGGACCTTGGGTGTTTATTTTCTTTATTAATAATATTAATAAAGATTTTAAATATTCTTTTTCTTCTTTATATGCTGATGATGCTAAACTTTTCAAGAAAATTAGTGAATGATGAATTACAAGACTAAAGTACATGATAAATAAAAAATATATTTTTTTATTTAAAAACGAAGATTTTTTAATGTTCTTAAGCTTAAGGATAGTTATAGTACGGAAGTTATACTCTTTGTTACACGTAGGTTTTATTTTAGTCAATTTCATATTAACATTGATTTGAATTGGACCTTTTTGTTTAGTTATAATACTCAAAATTTATTCAAAAATTATGTCTCTCTAATAGTATCAAGTAATATTTACATTATGCTATTAGTTTAAATCTAATATTTTTAAAATTATAACGTCCTATATTTAAAACTAAACGGTCTATATCCATTTTTACTAAAAAAGTTGTATATAAGCTGGATATAGCCCTTTTGGAAAAATTGATTTTCTTATTATTTTAGTAATTATAATAATATATTTAAGTATTATAAAAATAATTTAAACCTTATGACCTATACAATAGTAGTACTTATAAGTTATCTATC
>OY987257.1:33161169-33245662 GCA_963920725.1 Rhamphomyia laevipes
TGAAGTTGAAGCTATTAAAAAAAATTTGTGATACGTATATACCAGGTGCTTAGAATACTTGATTGAGTAGTCAAACGTAAATTGGAAAACGTAAATTTGATTGTTTTAAATGAATGGATTTTAAAAACATTCCGAAATGGCAGGAGCTAGAAAAATCTCTGTACAGGGTTTCTCAAAGTATGGGTCGCGACCCCAAATGGGTCGCTATTTAAATTTTTAGGGTCGCAGAAATTTAAAAAAAAAAAATTTTTTGCAAACCAATTTTTTTTTAATTTTTTTTAATTTTTTAATAATGAATACATTATTAAGTCTGTAAGTTTTTATAGGGAAATAATCAATAACAAATATAATATGTATCAAAATGTAATATTTTTTCTGAGTTTGAAAATAAGTGATCATTTCTGTTGAAAAAAAAAAAAATTCCAAATCCCAAAAAAAAAATGTCCTTTTTTTTTTTTGTAATGCTCGATCTGGTCATATTTCGGAAATGTAGCAGAAATATATCGAAAATATAGCGAGTGGGATTTTTCTAACATGTGAGAGATATATTTACCTATGATGAACCATGTAACCGGAAATTTTATTGATTCCTCCTGTTGCGTAATCCTTATGTGTCCTAATATTATCCTTATGTTTCGTGATAGTTTATGTTAATAATTGTTCTCACGATACACTTCAGTATTAATAAAATATTTATAATTGTTATGGTGGTCACTGATTTTTGTTTATAGAATTATTAGTTAATGGTAGAATATGTTTAAAATTTATCACAACACCAAAAATAACATTTACATAAAATTAATTTATGAATTTTCTTATTTTTCACTGATTTTACTCACTTCACTATTTAAATACATTAAATTTATTAATTATTAAAATTTAATTTTACTAATATTATTTATTGCCGCCGCCGAATAAACTAATAATGACGTTTTGCAAACCATATGGTCAGAACAATGCATTAGAAAAATATACTGGAATAAAAGAATTTTAGTTTTGTAAATTTTAACAAAATTAATTATTCCAGTAAAAAGAAACGCTGTTATTGTTCTGTATATGTTATTTAAAGTTAACAGTCTGTAAAATGTAGCGTGTAGAGTAGATAATGTAGTTTAATGTTAGGTATATGTATTAATTATGAATTTGGGTGAAAATTCAAAATAGGTAATACTGAAGGAAATTATATAAATAGGAAATTTACAAATTTGAAGGAGGAAAAAAGGTTAAAGGTGGTATGATTTAGTAGGATAGTTAGAAATTAGATGTTGAAAAAGAGAGTTGAATTTTAGTATCGGTGAAGAACAGAAGTTCGGTTAAGAACTTCAAAATGAAATTAGTAACATAAATTTAATAGTTAGTTTTTTTTGTAAACTAACTAATTTAAAAATTAAAAATGAAATAAAAGATTATCTTGTTCATTAGTAAAATAAATTAAAAATTAATATCATTGAACAATTAACAACAAAAATAAAAACATTGAAATTAAAAATATTGTATGCCGGTACAATAAAATTTAAAAAAAGAAATAAAGAAACTAAATTGTATCCGGGATTAAAATAAAAGTGTTAATATTATACTATGATAAACTATTAAAAAAAAAATATTAACGTAAAATTCACACTGAAAAAATTCAATATAATTTGTAAAATAAACTTTATGATTAGTGATTGTATAATATAAGAAAATCAGATTATACAATTCTAATCTATAAAATAATTAAAAATTGGAATAAAATCCAATTATAGACCAAAAATTACATAGAGCTTAGCATAAAAAAAATATTATGTCAAGCTAAGAAAGGTTAAAATCACCTGATCCGATGAGAATGAGCAACCCAGGAAAGATCAACTAAGTCAAGGACAATTGAAGGAGAACAGATAAAGACATTAATTTTTTTTTGTATTTTTTTTTTGGTAGAGTAATTTATGTTGTAAACCATAATTTTTAAAATATTCATAGCCATATCCTGTTGCAACTGGACCAGCTCAAACCAGGTAATTTATTTATTATGGTATTTTCATTTAAATTAGATTTTTTTTACGTAACGTAGCATATTTTTTTTGGTACAGTAGAGTAAAGTTTTTTGTTAAAGTAAATTTTTTTTAAATATTTTTGTCATTTAAATGACCTTTAAAAATTTTTTTTTGTTCTTATAAATAAAATTGTTACATATTAAATAAATTAAAATTTATTATAATCTTTATAATTATTTATTTATAATATCCCTTCATGTCCAAAATTTTAAATTTATTAACATCATTTAAGGATATAATGATTGAATAGATCCTTTAAAGGACGCCAATCGCACACACACACCCGCACACCCTTCGTCGTTATTAGTTAAAGTTTTTTTTTTTGTTATATTTACATATAATGTTTGTAGTAAAATTTTTTTTGTTGGTATTACTCAAGCCCACGCCCAACCTAGAGCTTAAAGCCCAGCTGAGAAGGAGGAACAGAGTAATACCATGTTATCAAAGGTTTGGTGAAGTTCCGTCGCGGTTGGTGATCGAACTTGGCGCCCAATTTTAGTTTACTAAAATATAAAAAATTAAATCACCAAACTTTTACAAATCCTCCCATACAAATATTGTACCACCAAAATTTAAAATTGGAAAACAAAATTGGGGGTTACAACCAAGGGGTCTAGCAATATGCACAAACGCAAACGTAATTCCCAAATGGGAATATTATATGGTCGCCATATTTATCTTATAGCAAAAAATGGCGTTACAAATTATTAAAAAAAAATTAGTAGGCCGTAAAATTGGGAAGACGGATAAATAATAATAAATAATTTGATTCTAAATTAGCATTATGGATGAAATTATTCCTCCTTCAATTAAGTTATGCAATTGTTATCCTTATCCGATCTAAAGTAATTTTTTTATATGATGATGAGCAACTAAATCCAATTCCTTTTTTAACAAGCTTTGAAATACACTTAATTATAAACACTGAATTATCGGTTCGTTCTCGAAAACCAATCAGCTCAGATAAACAAAAGGATCTGATAAGTAGGCTTCCATAATCTATACATAATTAACAAAACCACGACAAATTATTTTTAATACAATTCTTGACAAAATAATTGAAAATACTACAATTGAAGAATCTAAAAATAATTATATTTTGACAACTAATTTAAAATTATTATAAACGTAATAAAAATTATTTTTCTTTTCATAAAAACCTGTAATTTCAGGCTTACAGCTTTATATTTTTATAATATACATATAATTACGTATAAACACAACGTTCTGTGACAAAGGAAATGGGCAAAATATTGAAAATAAATTCCATACTCCATACAAAATAATAAGCATTTTGGAAATTTTTACCCATTTCATATATAAGATAAAATTTTCAAAATTTAAAGAAATTCGACACTACATTTATTTGATTACACATTTGCGCGTAATTATAATTTCGATTTTTTTTCTACTTCCAGTTAAGAATAATATGTAACATGATCTAAATTGATTTACTTTTCCAAAACTTTTGAGAATTTTAAGGGTCAACGAATTGATTCGGATGCGCATTAAATTTCACTTTTACCGGAAAAATAATATCATATTACAAATGTTATGATTATATAACCTTTGTTACATAACATTTATTACAGGTAAAATAATCCTGTTTGAATATGTCGTTTGGAAAAAATGATATAAAAAGAATATAAAATTTAAAATAATTATTAGTATTTCTAAAACGCTCCAAAGTTTAAGTTTAATTGTTGAAAATTAAAGAAATGTCAAATATTATGGAAAAGTATCAAAACTCGGCGGCAGGTGAATATATCCAAGCCCTAGCAATTGAACTTATTGTAGGCAAAGAATATTCAGTGGTTGAATTCGCTTTTAAGGGGACCAAGATTGGAGTAAAGCTGATCGATAATTTGCACGATCAAGAAACTGAGCAACATATATGAATTTTTTTACCAGACAGAATGATGCAAATTGTAAAAACTGATGTAGCACTAGAATCATTGAACGCTCATACATACAAAATGTTTTTTGAAGGGAGAATTCGATACCAAAAAAATATGGCTATATTTGATTTTATTGAAAAAACAAAATAAGTAATTGAATAATTTGTAAAATAAAAAGCTAGAGAATAAATATTATTATTATACAAATAAAAAGGGGTGGCATGGTGTAGTGGTTAAGGTGTTTGGCTATCACACCTTATATCCATTTTCGAATCCCGCAGAAGGACAAAATTTTCATCGCTAGTTTTTCGAGAAGTCCTGGAGTTTTTGATAACATGCTTACAATTTTTCCACTCCGGAAGCCCCCACTGAGCCATAACGAACATCATCAATCAATAACATCATACAGCAGTCACATATGATTTGCTCATTGGTGCCACCTCTTAGACTGTATAAGAAAAAGTAGGATCTTATTAGGGATCTTCACCACTACACCAGCATGAAGAGAAAAAATTAAACACAAATAATGGTAATATTCTCCTGTGCAGCGGTACGCCATCTACTGACCAAAGTGGAGTAGGAATTATGATATCAAAGAAAATCTGCAACTCACTTCTGATCTGTAAGCCAATCGCATAATCATGGCTCGTTTCCGTAGTAAAATAAGAAACATTACCATTATTCAGTGTTACAACAGCAGTGCGCGCAAAAGAAATGGGAACGTATGGTTGCGGTGTCATGAACAACAACGGAAAAAGGCTAATTGACCTGTGTCTAACATTTCAGCTTGTCATCGGTGGCTCTATATTTTCTCACAAATAAATTCATAAATATACGTGGACGTCGCCTAATGGTCAAACACATAACCAGATTATACAGATTATACCAGACTATATCTGCGTGAGTCAAAGATGGAGAAGTTCGTTGCGCGATGTCAGGAACAAAAGAGGCGCAGACATGCACAGTGATCACGAGCTACTCACAGGCGAAATAAAAATCAAGTTGAAATGTATGCCAACATCATCAACCAGGCGCAGAAAGAAGAAATTTAATCTGCAAGCACTCCGAAATACTGAAACCAGAAATGCCTTGTCAACCGCTTTGCGCGAACGTTTACCCATTACCCACAATACTCATGAGACGATATAACAGACAGCTGAGGAGCATCTTGGGGTGTAATACAACCACGAAGAAATATTTGGCTATCAAACGATACTTGGAACCTCATAAATCAAAGAAAAGAACTTACATAAAGTGCGGCTCAACAATAACCAAAATCTACCAGCGACTAGCCAAACAAGTGAAAAGAAGAGACAAGCGAAAGTTCTTAGAAAGACTGGCAATAACAGCGGAAGAAGCAGCCGCTCAGCATAACTTAAGAGGGTTATATCACACAATCAACAGTTTCGCAGGTCGAAGGTGTAACAAAGGGAACCAAGCTAAATGTTGTATTAATAAATGTTGTATTAATAACTAATAATGAAAACAGCAAATACTTCCCACATAGGTTGAATAATGATGGAAAAAAGGAGGTTTGGCGATTCTTTTTTAAATATGGTTGAGATAAAAAATTCGTATTTTGTAGGTTGAATAATGGGAAAAAAGGAGTTTTGGCGATTCTTTTTTAAATATGGCAATAGGCCTTCGAAAGTGAAAATTTCTACTATCACACGAAAAGTGGATATAACGCACTTTGATTTTTATCGACACACATATGGAAGGAACATTTCCAAGACAGCAACACAGAGGAAACTCGAGACGATTTCGAAATGGGCCGCCACACGCAGAACTACTTAAGAATATCGTGCAACCACCCCTGCTTATCTGAAGTTAAAGATGCGATAAAGAGGTTCAACACCATATATAAAATAATTGCAACAATAATCCAAGTTAGGCTCCAGGAAAGAATTGAAAACAATTTGAAAGATGAGCAAGAAGGATTCCGACCAAACAAGAGTTGCGTAGACCAGGCTAATATTCTACGCATAATAATAGAACAACTGTTCATCGATTTCAAGAAAGCCTTCGATACGATTCAAAGTGTTGCAATATGAAGACCATTGTGAAAGAAAGGAGTACCCCACAAAATTCTCAGCATCATCAGAGCAATGTACGTAGATTCAGACTTGGCTATTCTTCACAATCGGATCACCAGTGAACCTCTCAACACTAACACCGGTGTTAAACAAGGTTGTCCATTATCACCACTGCTATTCACAATTGCGCTTCGTGAAAAGAGATATGTGCGGAAAGACGAGGCATAACATGGAGCTTTTCACGTCAACTCGAGGATCTGGATTATGCGTATGACATTTGTCTGCTATCACACCGATTCAGCGACATACAGGTTAAAGTTATATACATCTCGAAAGATATAAAGAAATGCCGGACTCGAGATAAATGTCTAGAAAACCAGGGCCATGAGACTTAACAACAATAGTAATCAGACCATCATCATAAAACAACAACCGGTCGACTTTGTAAATAGCTTCTGCTACTTAGGATGTATAGAGACTACAGATGGTGGTAATTAAGCAGGCGTGCAGCACAGACTCAATATGGCAAAGGCAGCATTCGCACAATTTTGGACAGTATGGAGAAATACATGCTTGTCTAGGAAAACTAAGGTGATAATATTCTACGAATGTGTGAAAACCAACCTGCTCTATGGATGTGAAACATGGTTAATCTCCAACATAATTACACATAGATTACAGGTTTTCATCAACAAATGCCTCAGGATCATATGTAGAATATTCTGGGCAAACACAATACCCAACATAGATCTTTGGGACCTGACAAGTGAAAAACCTATACTGAAGCGCAGAAAATGGACATGGATAGGTCATACACTCAGGAAACCCCCTGAAATTATTACCAGGATATCTCTAGAATGGAATCCGTAAGGATCTAGAAAATGCGGTCATCACAAGAACACCTGTAGACGCTCAGTATTACTAGAATTTGAAAGATGTCAGCTTACGTGGGAGGATGCAAAAAGAACAGCAGCCAACCGAACTAGATGGCGATGCAAAGTGGAAGCCATATGCGCCCAAGAGGGGTAATGGAAAATAGCATATATGTATATACCGCATGTTGTTGAAAATTTTTCCCCTGTAATCTTTCCGAGCTTTCTAAAAATGTTTTACTGTTGCTTTTCAAAAGTTCTAAAAATTGTTGATTTGAAGGCATCTCTCTCAATGAATCTAAATATTCCGCTGTTTCTTTTGAATCAAAAAAGGCACCCCAATTACCAGGTTTTGATGCCGGATCTGTATTTGCAAATTCAATGGAACTAGGATTATCAAAATATGCACGAACTTCTTTACAACGTAAAATACTCGATTGAATAGGTAATGGTGAAAATAGGTCCAATTCGTTTTTTTTAGTTTGTAAATGTTTTTCGATATATGTTTTCCTTTGCTGCTAGTCGAAGATTGGATTTTGGCCTTCAAAGTTATACGTAATCCGGACCCTGACTGAGCCATATTTTTGAGCTTTTTTATACCCTTTTCTTTCAGCTCATTTACAGCAGCAACACTTTGATATTTTAAAATTTCAGCTATGGGTCTACTACCAATATCTTCTAAAATAGCCTTTCCCGATTTAATTGCTAGATTTTTTAGTGTTAATATTCCCGATTGCCACAATGGTTTCAAATATTTAAAAATTCCTGAGAAAAAAGATCCGACACTTCCTCTACCCGACGGAATAACTCTCGGGATACCATACACATCAAGAATGAAGAAATTTTAGGCGGACATTTTATTTATATAGATCCTAATTTCTTAAAATCTAGTGTGCAAAATATTGGTGTCGAACTAACTTTGAAATCGACTTTTCACAAGGAGATGTTTAGGAGGTGAGGCACCTGACGGATCAGGGGCGGTAATTGTTTTTCCGGAAAAATTTGAATCCATATTGAGTTCATTTAAAAAAAATTCTGAAATGTCTGCAACCTAATCGCCTGAAAGCCTCAAACATTTTTGTAAAGAATTTGTAAAATAATTATAGTAATATAATTATAAAATAAAACAAAGTATATTCTTTTTTTATTATTTTTTATATTCATTTTTATTATTGGTTCACAAACATACTCGCCTAAAAAAAATTGCGCAGTCTAGGTAGAGTTAAGAATAATTATTCATATTTTTAAAAATTATAATTAGTTATAAATACAGAGTTTTGTATGTAATAGATTTCGTCGTATGTTGGTTATTTAAACTGTTGTTTTGCTAGTGACCATACGACAAATAAAATAAAAATGATCATCATATAAATATGATCATCTTCACTAATGCTGGTAGAATAATTTTGGAACATCATTTAAAAGATAAAAAACTATATAAATAATAATAAATCAATCCGCTAGAATAAAAGTTATAGTATTCTAAACTTAAGACCGCTGTTTCCAAAAATAAATGGTAACAACATAGGACAGTTAAAAATCCAGGTGACAAAATATCAATATAAATTTAAAAATTTGGTATTAATAAGGCTTCAATTACTCTTGAAATTCAACTACGGCCGTCAGTTTTTATAATTTTTAATGTGTCTAAATATTTTAATTGCAAGGCTAAATTTATAAATATGCACTGTTTTATGTTTGTAATAAAGGCTAAACTAAACTATTTTCCGTTCCGTTTCTATACCAATTCTTATATACATAGATAGAGAATTTTGCGATAATATCAATATGCAATAGTTACGAGTACATAATAGTATGAAATACTATGACTTCTGGTGATGGGTTGGATGGTCGAAAAAAATTTCGCTCAAATTTTTTTTTTAGGCGTTTCCGAGGTCGGGGAGTCCGAAAATGCAAAAAAAAGTGTGCAGGGGACGCTTTTTATGTGCGGAGCAACATCTCCTATAGAACCGCTCGTCCGATTTTAATGAAAAAAAAAAAAAAAAAGTGTGCAGGGGACGCTTTTTATGTGCGGAGCAACATCTCCTATAGAACCGCTCGTCCGATTTTAATGAAATATGACACACGGCTCTAAAACATACTTCATCCCGGTGCCTTTACAAGATGAGAGCGATACTTTCAGTGGGACCATGTTAGATTTCCCCATTTATGTGGGAACCTATGTGTTTTTGTTCTACGGAAAAATGTAAAAAAAAATTTAATGTCTCAGATTTGGATGAAATTTAAAACCTACCTAGATACAGGTCTGTAACTTCAGAGGGACCATGATAAAATTTCCGAATAAAATGTCGTATGCTCTAGATAGAGCATATAGTAATTATTATCTAATTAGCATAAATATTGGTACATATGATAGTTTCCATTCAAAGTCGATAGTTCAGTGGGTCCATGTAAAAATCCGTAATTACTTTTCATAAGTTTAATGCTCTATATCATAAAGTAATTATCATCCAATTTCAATGATATTGCATACACAGTTTAATTTAGTTATCTAGTTGATACTTAAGAAATTTGTAGTTGGTAGTTTTAGTACGTTCATGGGAAACTAATATATGAGCAACTTAGTTTCCAAAGAATATTTGCTTTACGTTCTGCAGCATGTAATTATTATCCGAATTTGGTACACAGGTTAAGTTCATGATTATGCATAGGTTGACATAGGTCGTGATTATGCATAGGTCATGATTATGCATTACAGGTTAGTAGGATTAGGGGGTCCATGTTAAATTTCCGATTTAATTTTTTAAATTTTTTTTTCATATGTTCTACACTTTACAGCATATAGTAATTATTGTTAACCGATTTCAATGATAGTTTATATATAGGCTAATTTTGTGATCTAGTTGGCTCTCCTGAAATTTGGGGACCTTCAGGGGGTTCCTAGAATTAATATTTATTAATTCCTTATTAAATCAAGAATTCAAATCTGCCAATACAGCCTTTGCAGATGATCTAGCTTGTGCCTATGCTAATGTAAGTCCATTAAATGTTATTGCTGACATAAATTTTGATTTAGATTTGCTTAGAAAGTGGTTTGAAAGACATAAATTGATTTTAAGCAGCAAAACTAAATTAATGTTTTTCAATATTTCGGGGAAACATATAATTGATTATAATTTTATTTTTCATGATTCTAATTGTAAGAGATTTTCAAATATATGTAGCCAACACACATCTAATAATCCCTCATTTTATGAAAATATTGATTGCACATCAAATTGTTTTCTTATTGAAATAGTTGATTCGTTCAAATATTTAGGGATTACGATCGATAATAATCTAAATTGGCATGATCACACTGCAAATTTAAAAAAATATTTTTTAGCGACAGTTAGAAATTTTTATCATTTACGTAAATATTGTTCTGAAAAAGTTATGATTATGATCTATTACAGTTTATTTCAATCCAAATTGCAATATGGCATAACTTGTTGGGGTGGCGCATATTTAAATAAAATTCAGCCACTTCTAATTGCGCAGAAGCATATTATTAGAATAATTTGTAATAAAAATCGTCGTTATCCTAGCTTTGAACTGTTCAATAGATTAAAAATACTTCCAATTAGACACTTATACTACTACAAAACCTTAAAAACTTTTTTCATTCGTGGTGGGTATTACCAAAATAGAAATTTGCGTAACTATAACCTTCGAATTCATGGTAGAAATTTGGCAATAATTCCGAGGTTTAGCACAACACATTTTGCAAAATTTTATACAATTACTGCACCGAAATTATTTAATAAATTACCAGATGTAATCAGACAAATTCGTGTCTTATCAAAGTTTTTACGTGAAATAAAAATGTGGTTATTTAAATGCAATCATAATCAAATTGAAAACTTATTAAATGTATTAGTTTGAATTAATGAAATAATATTCTGAATTTATTTATTTTTTTCTCTTTAATTAATAACAAATATTAATTTTAAATTACATATTAAAATGAATCACCCCACAACATTCATTTTAATATCATATTATAATTATAAAGACGGGGCATTCGCAACTATTTTTTTATAATACAGAATGCTCTCTAACTTTTTTTCTTCTCTACTTTTTATTTTATTTTATTTTTAAGTTTGAAAAACACTTAAATAACATATTTGAATTATTTGAAATTTTAATTTTTAATTTATTTTTTTCTTTTTTACTAATTTTTTTTGTTTTTAATTTTCATTATAGCTTTTTTTTATTTTTTAAAATTATTATAATGTGAATTGTAAATTTTTTTAATTTTTCATTCTTGAAATAACATACATATTAATTTTGTATATTAATGAGAAGAGAATAAAGATCAATTATTTATTTATTTTAAACCGTTTTGTTTCCGAATTTTATATAATTACGTGTTTTATAGAAATAATGTAATTATCTGATTTGAATGAAATTTGGTATACAGGTAGCCTTCTGATTATGCATGTGTTGGCCATGATAGAATTTAATACCTTCAGGGGGTCCATACTAAAATTTCCGATTAAAATTTCAAGTCAGCAAAGTTTAAAGTCAGTAATTCAGTGGGTCCATGTTAAAATTTCCAATTATATTTCATAAGTTCAATATTCTACATCATACAGTAATTGGCACCCAATTACAATTATATTTCAAACACAGGTTGACATTGTTACCTACTTATTGCTCCAATAATTTGTATCGGGTAGCTTTGGATGGTCTGGGTTAGGATAAACGGGGTAGGCATTGATCGGTCGCTGACCCAATGTTGCAACCGTTTAATTCCTGACCAAGTGTTTGCTATACCTCCACGCGGTGGCCACCGGAAACTTCGTAATCAACAACCGTTGATTATGAAGGCGAAAATAGCAAAGGCTGAGGTCCTCCTACATGGGGGTGAGCAATGTTTTGACAAATCATTCTCGCTCAATATTTTATTTTATTGGGAAAATAAAACGTCACGAACCTACAACAATTGCCTCGGAACAACGAAATTACTAGATACAGACCTATGCAACGTTTAAGGAATAATGATTTGAGAATAGCGACATGGAATATTTTGACAATGATACAACCAGGGAAAATGGCCGAAATTGCTGATGAACTAATGAATTACAAAATAAACATATCAGCTCTACAAGAAATAAGATGGGCGGGAAGCGGAGAAGTAAGAAAGAGAAGTTATTCTATATTATATAGCGGAGCAAAAAAATCCGGTCAAAGAGGAACAGGTTTTTACATAGACAGTAAAACCAGAAATAGTTTAATTGCTTTTGAGCCAGTTAGTGATAGAATATGCTATATGAAACTAAAAGGAAGATTCCAAAATATATCAATAGTATCAGTATATGCCCCCACTGAAGAAAGTGAAGAAGAGATAAAGGATGAATTCTACGATGATGTAGGAAGAATTACGAGCAAAATCAGCAAATATGATACACTTATCCTTTTAGGAGATTTGAATGCTAAAATTGGGAAAGAAGAGTTTCTTAAAGACGTTGCTGGAAAGCACTCACTCCATAACATCACTAATGAAAATGGCCTACGCCTCAGTAGTCTAGCAGCGAGCCAAGGATTATGGATTAGTAGTGTATCTTTTCCACACAAGGAAATTCATAAACAGACATGGAAGATACCTGGAACAAATAATGCAAATCAAATTGATCACGTATTAATTGACAACAGACATGCAACATCAATAATAGATGTAAGAACATATAGAGGGGCAAATTGTGATACAGATCATTTTTTAGTTGTAGCAAAATTAAGACAGCGAATATCAAATGTAAATACTGTAAACAATTACAAAAAAGTAAATTGGAATACTGAGAAAATAAACGTGAACCCTGAAACTAGAACGGTATATCAAGAAGCAATTACAAGAAAATTGGAAAACCTAAATTTAAATATAGAAGAAGAAAGTAATATAACAACATGCTGGAATAACATAAAAAACGCTGTAATAGAATCTGCGGAAGAAATAGTTGGTATAAAACCAAGAGTTAATAAGGAATGGTATGATGAAGAGTGCAGAATAGTGAACGAAATCAAAAACAAAGCGAAGTTGGTACTTTTAGAAAAATCAACGAGGCGAAATGCACTAATTTACCAAGAAAAAAGAAAAGAAGCTAAAAAAATCATAATTAAAAAGAAAAAGTTACACATAGAACAACAAATAAAACAAATAGAAGCAGATTTTATCCAAAAGAATGTAAAAAATATGTATCGAAACATTAAAAACCAAACAAAAAAGTTCCAACCAAGAATTAATTTATGCAAAAATGAAAATGGAGAAGTTGTAAATGAAAAAGACAAAATATTAGAATGTTGGAAAAAATATTTTAACAAACTACTAAATAGTGGATATGAAGAAAATTTAAATGGAAACATAAATGAAAATAATAGAAGAATACCGTATCACACGGCCGAAAATTATATAGAACCACCAGAAATAGCTGAAATTGAAGCTGCCATACAAAAATTGAAAAATAACAAAGCTAGTGGAGAAGACTCCATAACATCTGAATTAATTAAATATGGTGGACAAGAGTTGCACCAACAGATACATAAATTAATCCTGAAAATATGGCATAATGAAGAAATACCAGAAATGTGGCTAACGAGTATTATAATACCTATACATAAAAAAGGAGATAAAACGATATGCAGCAACTATCGTGGAATATCTCTGTTAAACGTAACATACAAAATATTCACCAATTTAATATATGAAAGAATCAATGTTTTTGATGAAGAAATAATCGGTGAATATCAATGCGGGTTTAGAAGAAATAGATCGACGATTGATCAATGTTTTGTACTAAATCAAATTTTTGAGAAAAGCTACGAATATAACATCAATATGCATTGTTTATTTATAGATTATAAACAGGCATTTGATAGTATTGACAGAACGAGAATTGATGAAATACTATTAAAAGCAGGAATACCAGAGAAGTTAATCAAAATGGTGAAAATAACTCTAGAACATACAAATGCTAAAATTTTAGTACAAGGTGATTTAACAAATGAATTTTCGGTAATGACTGGTGTAAAACAAGGAGACGCATTATCATCTTTAATCTTCAATTTGGTACTAAATGAAATAATAAAAGAATTGGTGCCTAATGGTACAATTTTTAATAAAGGTTTCCAAATACTCGCATACGCAGATGATATTGTCATAATAGCGCTGAAACTAAAAGATCTTGAAGATATATTTATAAAACTAAAAGCAAATTCTATGAAAGTAGGATTAAAAATTAATAACGAAAAAACCAAATATATGCTACGATCGCGTAAAGTAAACAATTTACAAAATATTATGATTGGGGGTAATACTTTTGAGGCAGTATCCGAATTTAAATATCTTGGTGTAATCTTAAGTAGCAATAAAGACACATCCGTTGCAATACAAGAACGAATACAGGCCGCGAACAGAACTTACTTTGCTCACAACAAATTATTCAAATCAAAACTATTATCCAGAAATCAAAAGATTAGAATGTATAGGACTTTGATAAGACCAGTCCTTACGTACGGATGCGAAGCATGGACACTAAAAACCTCGGATATCAATCAGTTAGCTATATTTGAAAGAAAAATTATGCGTCGAATTTTTGGACCAATACAAAACACAGACGGAACATACAGGATACGATATAACAATGAGATTGAAGAACTAATAGAACGTCAAAACATCATACGTTTCATCAAATCGCAGCGATTAAGATGGTTGGGACATATAATGAGAATGCCTGAAGAAAGACTGGTCAGTAAAATATTCAAAAAACATCCAGAAAAATCAAGAATGCGGGGCCGGCCAAGAAAAACATGGCTAAAAGATGTTGAATCTGATATTCAAAAAATGAACGTACGCAATTGGATAAATCTTGTTAAACAGAGAAAGGAATGGAAAGCAATAGTAGTGGAAGCAATGGTTCACCATGAACTGTAAGGCTAAGAAGAAGAAGAAGAAGAAGCTTTATTGTGTTCATGAAGAACTAATATATGAGCAACATAGTTTCCAAAGAATATTTCATATGTTCTACATCATATGGTAAATATTATCCCATTTCAATGAAATTTTGTGCACAGGTTGGATTCGTGATTACGCATATTTATACTTATTATAGTTATTTTAATTATATTATTTATTTATTTTCGTTGTATTTAAAAATATAAGAAATAAAAATATAAAATTATTAATTTTTAAATCAATAATTAATAAAGATGAGCAATTTTGAACAAAGCACTGTTTGTTACAAAGGTAATGTTAATTACAAAAAACTTTTGGATATAAATCGCTGTTAAACATAACTACGAGTTATCTGCTCCCCCTAGTTAACAGCCTTTTTTTTATGCTTGTGTAAAAGAAAGTAGTAAATATAATTAAAATGATTAATTGTGCAGTCGTGGGCTGAAAGAATTATTCAGATAAAAAAAATTGTGAAAATACAGTAAGATATTATAGTTTTCCCAAATCCCCGGAGCTAATCAAAAAATGGGTTGTTGTGTATGGAAGAAAAGACATAAGTTCTGTATTAAAAATGTACGAATTTGTTCCGAACATTTTTAAGAAAAAACTTAACATTAACAAACTTAACATTTGAACCGAAAACTAAGGCACTTAAAGCGACTTCAAAAGCAGTTAATTCATATGAAAAGTAAACTATTTACATTCGATAATACTAATTTATATTTTATCAATACAGATACTTTAAATCCTGAGGATGAGGAACTAATTATAATCAACAACGTTGCTGTTCAAACAGAGTACATATTATAATTGAAATTAAAATCATTTTAATTTAATTACTTCATAGCTTTCTTTTATTAATTTAGTGTTGAAAATAATTGCAGTACGGTGGTGGAAATTATGAGCTTGAAACGACAAATACTTCATTTGAAAGTACAAAACAAAAAACATGTGAAACTTTTATAACAAGCCAACTCAATGAACGCTTCTATAAAGAAAATTTTCCCCAAATGGCAAATAAAAAAGTTGCAACAAAAGTTGCAATAAGTTAAGTAATAATTTACTTTTTATTCTTAAGTGTTGTAAAATGAGACAACATTAAATTTAATTCTAATCATGATTATTGTTCTGATTTATTTAATTTACACGCACACAAATTGACTTATTGGCAGATAATTTATTAATTTATCGAGTACAAACAAGTTTAATTAATTATTATTTGGTAGTTGTAATTCCCGCCAAAATAATTGAGTAGAAATCGTTTAAACATCCAAATCTCCTAAAACCAGGTGAGTGGTACCCGAACCTAATACAGATAAAGGTGACTTAGACTCCTTATTAGGTGAGGTAAATAATTTAGATGTTGATTCGGAGGTAAAGCTGTAGTGTCTCCAGTAACAGACACTACAAACTTAATGGTTAGGTTAGGTTAGGTTAAGTAGGGTGCGTGAAGATACAAGTTCAACACGCATCACGAGAGATCTCGATGGATCCATTGTGGTCCCTATGCAAGGTTCAAAAACTAAGCACCAATCCTATCAAAAATTCTACTTACCTTTATGATGAGAATAGTTCTCCATGTGAGAACATAGTGTTGAAAGAGACATCTAACCGTGCAGTACGTCACGTCCGAAGCATTGATACCTGACGCGCGCAAGTCTTTCACAATCGCACACTAGATGTTCCAGTTCTATAGTTTCATCCCCACAGCGTCATAAGCTGTCCATAGGAATTCCAAGCTGAGTACCATGTTTACCGATCCAACAGTGACCAGTAAGGAGACCAATCAGTTTCCTACAGATATTTCTATCTGTGGATAGAACGATCTCAGATTTCTTCTTGGATAGGCGCGTCCAACATAGTTTGGTTTACCACACTGAGGATATTGATCCCAAGTATCGTTGACAATATTGTACGTTGCCAAATCGATAGATAGTTTCGCAGATTCAATTGGACAGCTAACTTGCGTGGAAATATGCTCGAGAGATATTTCAACGTCTTTCCGAGCAAGTGAATCCGCATTTTCATTTCCCTCAATGCCGTGGTGTCCTGGAACCCAGCATATTCTCACCCTATGCCTTTGTGCCATTTGATTGAGCAACCCGTGGCACTGTCGCACTAGTCTAGCTTTCGTTAAAAGGATCCAACTGCTTTGATAGCGGCTTGGCTATCCACATATATAGATATTCTGTGGGTTCCTATCAAGCAGCTTTTGCGCCGCTTTCAGAATAGCTAGGATCTCAGCCTGAAAAATACTCGAATTATCGGTAACCGGTATGATTCACTGAGATCTAGGTCAAGCGCGTATACACCCGCTCCCGTTCCTGCTTCCATTTTCGACCCATCCGTATGAACAGCCACCTCGGAGCTTGTCGTGACACTATTGCAGTCCCACTGTTCTCTCCGCGGTATTGCTATCTTATAGGACAGGTCAAAATTGAAAGCTGGAGTTACATAATCAGTAAGGTTGGATAGCGCCGACGCCATTGTGTCGACTAGTACTCTACCGTGTCCTTTTCTAGATAATTTCCATTGCCCAGACTCTCTTAGTCTGAGGGCACTTTTAATTGCCATGGATTTAACATACAATTCTATCGGAAGTATATGAAGTATCATTTCTAGAGCTCTAGTGGCCGTAGTTCTGATGGCTCCAGTGATTCCGATACAAAACATTCTTTGTATTTTCGTCATATGCGCGAGATTCGACTTAATTTTCAGGGCATGCCACCATACTAACGAACCACAATTAAGAACAGGTCTTTTTACGGACGTATACATCCAGTGGACAATTTTTGGAGTGAGTCCCCACGTTTTTCCTATCATTTTCTTACATACGAAGTAAGCATTAGAGGCCTTCTTTGCTCTATCCACGATAGTATGTTTCCAGTTCAACTTGGGATCTAGAAACAGTCCCAGATATTCGGCACCTGCCGACAAGGGAAGGGATATTTGGCACCTGTCGACAAGGGCATGGATGCCTAAACAGTTTCGCCCTTTTCTTTGTGAAAAGCACAAGTTCTGTCTTTTGTGGATTAATGTTTAATCCACATTTCTTGGTCCATTTTCCTAGAGCCTTTATGTCGCTTAATGTATCTATGTCGCTTAATGTATCACAAAATTTTAAGCCTTTATGTCGCTTAATGTATCACAAAAATTGATATGTCGTCCGCGTATGCAATTACCTTTACGCCTAAGCCCGGCAGCGCCTGCAGAATTTCGTCAACTACCAGAAGCCAAAGAAGTGGGGATAGAACCCCACCCTGAGGAGTGCCTCTGGTGGTAGTTATTTTTATCTTCCCTGTTCCCAAGGACGAATTAACAGTTCTCGACCGAAGAATTGATGCAATCCATCTTGTCACGAATGGATTAATATCCATTCTTGAAAGAGCGTTCTCGATTGCATCCATCCTCATATTATTGAAGGCACCCTCAATATCTAGGAACGCTGCCAAGGTGTATTCTTTAAGTAGGAGAGATTGTTTCACAGTGGAAACTAACTCATGTCAGGCCGTATCCACCGATTTTCCTTTAACATAAGCGTGCTGACCGATCGAAAGATTTTTCTTTTCTAGAACTGTTCTAAGATGGTAACCTATTAGTCGTTCCATTGTTTTCAGCAAAAACGACGAAAGACTAATGGGTCTGTAGTCCTTAGGCGTGGTATGACTTGGCTTACCTGCCTTAGGAATAAAGGTAACTCTAACTTCTTGCCACAATTTAGGGATACGTCCCAGAAGGACCAATTAGTGGCATGGTCTTCTGTAGCATGATTGGCACCACACCATCAGGCCCCGGTAACTTATAGGGGGAGAACGACATAATAGCGTGCTTTACTTTTTCTAAAGTCACGATCTGTGACGGAAAATCATTTTCCAAGTTCAGAGTAGTCGCTTGTGGGTTATCGTTCCTAATTTGCGTGATACTACCTGGAAAATGAGTCTTTATCAGCAAATCAAGACTTTCTTGACTGCTTTCCGTCCAAGTTCCGTCATCTTTTTGAAGATAACCTGGCACTTCAGGATCCTTTGCTAAGATTTTCCGCAACCTAGAACCTTCATTCGTATTTTCAATTAACTCACAGAGACGTCTCCATGAGCTTCGTTTAGCGTGGCCAAGTGATGACTTAAGTTGCTTTTGATTTCTGTCCTAGTCCGTTTCTGTATTAGTTAGTTTCGCTTTTTTAAAAAGCCGTCTTGCCTTCGTTCTCAGAATCTCGAGATCTTTGGACCACCACTTTGGTCCAACCTTCGCGTATTTATTTGAGACAGGGCAGCACGATTCGTACGCTTTCATAAATATTTTCGTTAAACCTTCAACTTCCTCGTCAATATCTGACGCGTGACTTAATACGCTGGCCCATTGTGAGTGATAAGCATTATCATCGCACCCTACAATTATATCCAGTTTAGCATCTTTAGCCTTCCTAATCAAGTTTATGAACCCGATTGGTGGTGGTGGTTCATCAGAGTCCGATGCGAAGTATGCGGACGTGAAGATAAGACTGTTACCGTCAGTCCCCTCGCATCTTATCGTTGTCTGGTCTCCATTGCTGAAATTATTCAATAGAAACATATTAATATTCTTTTTAGCTAAAACACAAGTTCTAATCTTACCTATGTATGAATAAAACAACCTGAATTCTGATGTTTTTAAACCCTGCATCTTGTTGTTGTTGATCCATGGCTCTTGTAGCAGGGCTACATCTATCTGCTTGTCCACCAGTAAACGCAGCAGGTTTGCTGAAGCAACCTTGTAATGATGAAGATTAATTTGAATAACATTCATCATTCCTTCTCTATAATATCTTCTACTATTTCTATTTGTGGCATCTTCACAGTGATGAAGCCACAACCTAGAAATAGCTTAGACATTCTTTCTTTGAGGGATGGAATCGCCTCTCGGTCCCACGATAAAAGGAAGCATTGCCCTCCTTTTACCGGTAGATCTTTGCTCTCTATAGCAAGTCCAGCCATCGGAACTCCTGAATTTTGCTTTCTTAGCAATTCGAGGATCTTATGGTCCTCGTAGACAGGGTCCGGTATAAAAACCCAGGTCTGTGGTTTGACAAGCGTAGAGCGTGGCACCACGTTAAACCGAGCTCCTGCCCACAATTCACCTACCTGGGAGGTATAACACTCGAGCCTCTTGAGTGTAGATTCATTCTTGCAGACCACGGTCCGCACCCTTTTGTACCATCCTCTCGCAAGGATAGTAAATGAATCTACTTCCGTGAAGCTTGTTGGGTCTGCAATGAGATGGTCAGTTATTGCAGCTTCCACCAACAACCAGCGTTCCGGCGAGATCTTGTGATCTGCGACACTCAGATCTCTAACTGCCACATGTAACTTATCTAGGGCAACTATTGGTGCTCTGGACAAATTTCGTGGTCTTTTCTGATCATTTTTCTCTTCATCTAGTGAGCGGATTCTGAGTCACCTCGGCAGAATTTTGTCCGGCGGGGGGATGTTCAGCTAGAAAAATCTTCGCCCACTCGAGCCTTTTCTTTTCTTCAGGTTTCAAGTCTGTCGGATTCTTGGATCCGAAAGACTTAATTGCTCTTCTAGACAGCTTTCGATTATTTCGAATTCGTTCCGCCTTGGTACGCTTGCTAACCACTTCTGTAAATGGTGCATTATTTGCTAACGCACTATCTACAGAAATACTTTTTGCAGTCACACCACTGCGAACTTCATTCTCGTTTCGAATGGTTGCAACGATGTTCTCCGAAGGAGTAGAAGTAGATTCCACAGCCTTTGACATCGCTGAAACCACCGTAACGTTGAGATCGTCAGCTTCTTCTAGTAATTCGTCCTCCTCAAAATCGTCCGAATCAATGTTGATCCGGTCAATATCCAGTTGAGAGCTTATGATCTCAAGACGGTTTTAAAAACAATGAAGATTTCTCTTGACCGGATAGTAGTTTGGTGGATGGGATAGAGGTAGAAGGTACGGACAGGAAGGACAACATTAAACATGGTGAGGAATTTTCCTCAACGGATTTTTTCTTTTTAATTTTATTTTTGGAATTGTTGCTCATTTTTGAACCCACGAGTATGGCGAGAAAGAAGGGTCAGCAACCGCAGAGCTCCCTTGCGGAAGTAAGGCTGGTTACCGTAGGGGGTCGCCTGGTACCCTACGGAGATCGCTTGCGATACCACTTTTATACACCTGGTACCATGCAGCCATCAGCACGATGCTTGCACCTTGGCTTGAGTGTTTTGAATTTCTTTAGTCTGGCAACTCCTCCTAGACCAATTCGGCATGGTTGGGCCTACTGGTAGCAAGCTACCACCGACACGCGCACTAGGATTTATCGATGCGCGCAAACCCCTCCGCCACGTTAAGGCAGAGATCCCGGAGGGGAACTTAATGGTTACTGACACAGACACCAGTACATCTCAGTGAAGGTCATTCAAGTGAACCTTCATAGTAGCTCGACGGCTAGGAGTAAGCTAAGAGAATGCCTACTTAAAGATGAAGCTGATATAGCGCTAATCCAAAAGCCTTGGACCAAGGACAACGAGGTTCGTGGATGGAGCGCCAAGGAATTCCAAGTCTTTTACGACATTGGTGAAGTTAGGCCGAGGTCTTGTATACTCGCAAAAAAATGTGATAATTTGATTTATATTCCACAGATTAGTAGCAAAGATAATATTTCTGTTTTGTGGATCAAAAAAGAAGGGAATACTCCACAGAGGTAATTTTTACATCTAGTTACCTTCCTTATGACGGACTCCCTATAGCCTCCTCCATCTGGCGATTTGGTGAGCATTGTGGATTATTCCAAAGTATATAATATACAACTGATTATAGGTTGCGACTCAAATGCACATCATACAGTGTGGGGTAGCACAGACACTAATGAAAGGGGTAAGTCACTTCTAAACTTTCTGCCTGCTCAGCAGTGATTTATACATAGTAAATAAAGGTTGTAAACCTACCTTTAGAAACAGAAATAGACAACAGGTAATAGATATCACTCTAACTTCGCAGCAATGCATGAATATATCCTTAATTGTCTCAGACGAACCCTCCTTTAGTGACCATTCATGGGTTTGCTTTTAAGTTGGTTCAGATCCGATAAAAGTAGAGCCCTTTAGAAATCCTCAATCCACTAATTGGCAAATTTATAAGGAGGAAATAGACCGTAGATTGTGCTCCAGTTAAACATAATATAGACAAAGGGGTGGATTTTCTTACTAAGTCCATGATAGAAGCTTTTGAAATAGCCTGTCCACTCAGCAAGCCATGTAAAAGAAATCCTGGATGACTGGTGAAATCTTAAACAAGAGAAAAGAAGTCAGAAGACTTTACAACCTGGCAAGAAATCGCGATTCAGATACCCTTTGGGACCATTACATAAAGGCTCATTATGAGTACAAAAAAATTTGTAGGAAAGCAAAAAAGGATTCATGGAAACTTTTTACGGAACAAATAAATATTGTTAGTGAAACAGCTAGATTAAAGAAAATTCTAGCAAAAACGCATTCACAACCGGAATTAATTGAACATGACGACGGATGACGTTCTGCTTGCTCTGCAGAATCACTGGATATTTTATGAATTCAAATTTTCCGGGATGCTTAGATAATAACCCTGCACAATATACTAATACATCCTTAGAGGATTCAATAGAATCCCATTTGGTAGTAAACGATTTAATCTCGATAAAAAAGATAAAATGGGCAATTGACCATTTAAACTGTTCAAAACACCAGGAAAAGATGGCATATATCCTGCGTTTCTACGTTACGCAAATGTAACGCTGCTGGACAGACTTTGTATGACCTACCGAGCCTGCCTTTGTATGAGCTATATTCCCGTTCAGTGGCAGGAATCTAGGGTTATTTTTATTCCAAAGCCTGGTAAAAGTAACTATGCCTCGTCTAATGCATACAGACCTATAAGTTTAACTTCATTCTTACTTAAGACCTTGGAAAGGATAATTGAAACCGAGATTAGGTTGACGATACCAACCTATAGTCTCTCACCGTACCAACACGCATATATCAAGGGTAGATCTACCGAATCAGCCTTACAAAGCGTTATATATACCATCGAGAAAGCGTTAATTTCAAAGAACGTTACCTTAGAAATGTTTATTGACATTGAAGGTGCGTTTAATAATGTTAAATCAGAATCAATTATAAAATGCCTTAGTAGAAAGGGTGCCGATCCTCTTATTGTTAGATGCGTATCCTTCATGCTAAGAAATAGGAAAATTTATACTAATTTCTGCAGCTCCTCTTGAATCGGACAAGCTAGTAATGGTACTCCGCAGGGAGGTATTTTATCACTTTTCCTGTGGCTTCTGGTAATGGATGATTTGTTGCGGAAACTAACGGAAGCTGGTTACCTTACTATCTGTTATGCAGATGATCTGGCTATACTAATAACTGGTAATTTTGAGACCACGCTCGCCGAGCTTATGAAGACTGCGTTAATTATTGTAATTCGCTGGGCTACAAAAACAGACTCAAAGTAAACCCAGGTAAAACTGAGATTTGTCTCTTTTCAAAAAGAAGAAGGACTTCCAGCTTAATCCTTCCCAATAACATAGATATAATTTTGACTTTGCAGCAAATATTTCTAGGGTCACATTTCTCGGGGTTGTCTTAGAAAAAAAATATAAATTGGAAATATCATCTGGAACATAAACCCGAGAAGTCAGTCAAGGTCTTCTGGGCATGCAGATGTGCTATTGGTAAAAAGTGGGGACTGGTACCGAAGCAAATTTATTGGATTTATACGTGTGTTATTCGTCCAATCCTCTCATACGGTTCAATAGTCGGGTGGAAGTCACTGGCAGTGAGTTCAAATTTAAAGATCTATGATGAAAAGGTGCAACGCCAATGCTGTTTAGTGAAAATCACCCCTACAAGAGCGTTGGAAGTCATTTTAAATATCCAACAAATAGATATTCACATTACAAATGCAGCAGCGAATTCCGCAATTCGACTGAATCTTATTGAAAACTGGAAAGATATAGGAAATCGAGTACCGCAAGGTAAGATTGTAGAAATCATAGAAGCGGCGGGCCATAACTTGAATATGTATACCTACTTGCTCAAATAGGTCTTAATTTTTAACGATAAATACAAGATTAGAATACCATCAAGAAGGGAATGGAAAAATGATAACCCTATTCTCACTGACTGCATGGTAATCTACACAGATGGGTCTAAAATGGAATCTGGGTGTGTAGGAGGTATTTTCTCTGCGGATTTGGATCTAGCCATAAGTTTTAGGTTAGACCAACACACCACAATTTTCCAAGCGGAGATCGCTGCAATAAAAAAAGCAGCCACGGTATTACTAGATAAAGTTTTAATTAATAGACAATTAATCATTTGTTCAGACAGTCAAGCCGCATTAAAGGCACTTGCAAAGGTGTCTATCAAGTCAAAGTTAGTGAAATAATGTAGGTCTAATCTTAATACACTAGCTAATAGAAACAATCTTTAAATCCTCTGGTCTCCAGGGCATACCTCTATCGAACGAATTGAGAAGGCTGATGAACTGGCAGGAAACGGGGCTAGTGACAATTCCCTGGAATCTTACTTAATAGGTTATCCTTTAGCTAACGCCAAAACTCTTCTGGATATATGGGCTATACAAACGAATACACTTAGATTGACTAATCTGAATTGTTGTTTTAGCACTAAAATGTTCTGGAGCACTCCGGACGCTAAAAGAACAAGAGTTATTTTATCAATGAAAAAGGTTACAGCCAGACTTTATACGGGTATTGTCACGGGACATATACTCCTACGAAAACATGCTGCACGTTTGGCTCTAACTACGGTCTCGACATGCAGAGGTTGTGAAGTGGAACATGAATCACTAGAGCATCTCCTATGTCACTGTTCTGCAGTGCAACAACGGAGATACTTTAATACTTTAATTCTCAATG
The DNA here is from genome assembly GCA_963920725.1 of Rhamphomyia laevipes. Classification (NCBI taxonomy): domain Eukaryota; kingdom Metazoa; phylum Arthropoda; class Insecta; order Diptera; family Empididae; genus Rhamphomyia; species Rhamphomyia laevipes. The sequence goes on from OY987257.1 coordinate 33,185,873, forward strand.
GACAATGAGTCAACTTGTGTGCGTATAACTCTACTAGCTTTTATCAATTTGAATATCGAAAGATTATTGATTGCATTTGATATCACAACACTCTAATAAAAAGTCTCGAGCGGTTTAGACATACTGTGCAATAATTAATATCGGAATAAATTAATTTTTTTTTTCGTTCGCTTTTCACTTTATAAAATTCATATAATTAAAATAAAAGTACAGTCACACATTTAAATTTCATTATACATTTTACAATGTGTTCTTAAAATTAAATCTATAAATACCTAATTTAAAATTTAAAATTATAAGATTAATATTGTTAGTAATAAAAGATTAAATTTTTAAAAAATGTGTACAATTTGTTATTTCAATACGTTGAAAATGAAGAAGATTTACAATATAGAATAATAGAATTCTATGTGTTGTATGTAATATCAAAAATAGAATCAATTTATTTCTCTCTTAAGTAAAATTACAAAAAGGAATTATTAATATTATAATTCATATTATAATAAGAGAAATATACATATTAACGAATATTGCATTAACAATAGAATAGGCTATTGGGGGGTATATTACCAACACTTCCTCTTAATGCAGTATGCGTTATTATGTTACAAATATTATATATATATAAACAAAAATTAGATTTGATTAGGGGTATATTACCAACACTTCCTCTTAATGCAGTATGCGTTATTATGTTACAAATATTATATATATATAAAAAAAAATTAGATTTGATTAGCAGTAAATTCCAAGCATCTTTGTGAACTTTAAATGTTTTGTTTTAGATAAGTTCTTTGTTAATATATCTGCTATCATTTCGCCTGTCTGTATATAATGTAGATCAATTATTCCTTCATCGAATACTCCTCTGATATAATGAAATTTAATATCAACGTGTTTACTTCTACTGTGATATACAGGATTTCTGACTAACTGCTGTGCACCTAAATTGTCATTATTTAATATAATTGGTTTTTTAATTACCTCATTAAAACCAAGTTCAAGCAATAAATAGCTTCTTTGCTGGCTTGCGATAGGGCCATATATTCTGCCTCAGTTGAACTCAGAGCAACAGCTGTTTGTTTTTTCGATTCCCATGATATAGAAGCATTAGCCAAGAAAAACGAAAAACCTGAATATGATTTTCTGTCATCTTTATTCGCAGCCCAATCTGCATCAACATATCCAAAAAGTTGTTGTTTCGACTTTTCATATTTTAACTTAAAATTTTGGGTTGTATGCAGATACCTTACTAAATGTTTTGCAGCAACTAAATGTTCTTGATGTGGGTTTACATTAAATTGTGATCACACTTTGATAATTTCGTTCCTGGATCTAGAGGAGTGTAACATGATTTGCATTATATCATACGAAGTTTTTTAAAAATATCTTGTAGATATTGTTGCTGATGCATATTTATGCTACCTCTTTCACCATTTCTTTCTACCTGAATACGTAAATAATATTTTAACTTGCCTTTGTCAACACAATCAAATTCATCATTAATTTGTTGTTTTATTTTATTCATTGTAGCTATATTAGTGCAGGCAATAAACAAATCATCAACATATACTGCTATTATATTAAATTCATTTTCTGTGTTGCAAACATAAGTACAACTATCACCATTATTACATCTTTTGAAACCAATTTTTAGTAATATCTCATTTAGCTTGACGTTCCACTGCCTTCCAGATTGTTTTAAACCATAAAGTGATTTCTGTAGTTTGCATACTTTTTTAGGATTTTTAGCATCAACAAAACCTTCAGGTTGAACCATATAAATTTCATCATCTAAATTACTGTTGAGATATGCAGATGTTACATCAACATGATGTATTAATAATTCGTATTGTACTGCCAATGCTAAAATTATTCTAATAGTTGAATACCTCACAACTGGTGAAAAGGTTTCATAATAATCAATTTGATATTTCTGAGAGCAACCTTTGGCAACTAAACGCGATTTAATTTTTTTAACATTACCATCATGATTGTATTTGATTGCAAAAACCCAACGACAGCCTATTGCTCGTTTTTCAGGAGTTAGATCAACTAAAGTCCAACATTTGTTAGATACAAGGGCATCATATTCCAGTTGCATTGATTTTTTCCAAAATTCTGCACCATCACCACTTATGGCTTCAGAAACACTTGCAGGTTTAATATAATTTTTATTAATAATATTACCACAAATATTAAATTGTTTATTTGGGCGACCAGGTCTTCCAGAACGTATAATTTTTGGACGACCACGACCAATTTGTGGTTCATGTGTTGTTTCTACACTGTTGTTATCGTGCACCATTACATTATCAGAACTATTTGTGGGAATTTCTAGTTCTACAATATCTTTATTACTTTCAGAATCTACAAATAAATAATCATTAATATTGTTATTTAAATTAAAATTTTTAATTGAATTTTCGAAAAAAATAACGTCTTTGCTCTTAATGATATTTCTATTTGTAGGATCAAATAAACGATATGCTTTCGATTCATCAGAGTAACCAACCATTATATACTCTGAACCTTTTGGTTTAAATTTTGATTTTCCAGGTTGTTTATTTAAAACAATAGTTTTGCAACCTAATACTTTCAGGTGGCTAATAACTGGTTTTCTACCGGACCATATTTCTATTGGTGTTTGATTACCAAGTAATTTTGATGGAGATCTATTTCTTATATAAACAAAGAAATTCTGGTAGCTGTGAACCTATTAGCATACACCTTGCCATTTCAACTAATGTTCTATTGACACGTTCAGCTACACCGTTTTTCTGCGGTGTATACTCAACTGTCAATTCTCTCCTAATTCCGTTTTGAATTAAAAAATCAGTAAGAGCATTATTTACATACTCACCACCATTGTCACTTCGCAAAATTTTAATTTTGGTGGATTTTTGGTTTTCAACTAATGTTTTATAATTTTTAAAAACTTCATAAATTTCAGATTTTGTTTTTATGAAAAAAAACTTGGATGTATCTGGTTCTGTCATCAATAAATGTAGCAAAATAACGAGATCCACTGATGGAACGGACTCTCATAGGACCACAAATGTCCGTATGGACTAAATCTAATACGTTTCCACTACGAATTGTATTATTTAGTGGAAATGGTTTGACACTGATTTTGCCTTTGGCACAAATTTCACACTCTAAATTTGAAATATTTTTAAAATTCAAACCAATTACCATATCTTTATTTTTAAGTTGACCTAAACTATAAATATTAAGGTGACCGTAACGCTTGTGACATTTCATCGTAGAATTACCTTCATTCGAAATCATATTAGCAACAACTTTGTCAGTTTTTATTAAAAATAAACCATTTTTCTTAATAGCTTCCATTAATAGCTGACCATCATTTCGCTTTACTAAAGCATTATTGTGATAAAATTCTACAAAACATTTATTTTTCGTTATTTTGCTAACTGATATAAAATTACCTTGTAGTTCCGGTACAAACAAAACATCTTTAAGAGTTACAATACTATGTTCAGTTTCTATTTTAACTGTTCCAATTCCACTAGAGATAACTCTTTTGTCTGTTGCTAATTGTATATATTGCTTACCACAATCCAAACTAATATTACAGAACAGATTTTTATCACAACATAAATGTGATGTTGCACCACTGTCTAAGCACCACTGGTATTTGTCCAAAATGCTATTGTCTATTGCTGAGCACACCGATATGATAAATGTACATTCTGGTTTTTCATCAATATTCGATTTTTTAAATCTACAATCATTTGCCATGTGGCCTCTTTTTCCACATGTAAAACATTTACCACAAAATTTTTCTTTATTATTTGTACCAACAACCGAATTCTTTTTTAAATAATTATTTTTGCCAGTACTTTTATAATTTTTCGCCATCAGGGCATATTTTTGAGTTGTATTGGCTTCCTCTGAAGCTTTGTTTGATCTTCGTTGATCCTCTTCCATTAATTTTATTTTTAAATTATTTAATGTAGGTAAATTTTCTTGGCTTTTTACTGCGACCACCTAATTTTCGTAACTTTCTGGTAAGCTACATAACAACAAAATTGTTAATCGTCAGGTAAACTACCAAGTACTTCACACAGTTTATCATTAACATCAATAAATTTATTTACATGTGATGTCATGGATTGGCCATCTACCATTTTTAACGAAAGTAATTGTTTAAATAAACTGACCTTACGAACTGGCCCCATCGGTTGGTAAATGTCTTTTAATTTATTCCATGCGGTCATTGAAGTGGTACAATCAACCACGTGGTTCAACTCTGACGGTTTCAAACTTAACATGATAGTAGCAAGTACTTTGCGATCTGTAGCTGCCCATGCATTTTTAACACATTCACTATCAGTTTCTTTTGGTAAATTAGTACCTGTTACATATTCCCATTGATCAGAGTGGACAAAAACACTCTTCATGTGAATCTTCCACGAACTGTAATTTTCACCATTCAGTTTTTCAATTTGGTACAGCGAACTATTCATATTTCTTTTAATTTTTAATTTTTTTTAAATATACTAAATTTAAATTATATATAAAATTTATTATATATTTATTTTCAATAAAGAAATGAAACTAACTGCAATTTTTACTATTGTATTCTATTATAATGATATCAGCAGAGCTGGGCCCATAACCTGTTGTATGTAATATCAAAAATAGAATCAATTTATTTCTCTCTTAAGTAAAATTACAAAAAGGAATTATTAATATTATAATTCATATTATAATAAGAGAAATATACATATTAACGAATATTGCATTAACAATAGAATAGGCTATTGGGGGATATATTACCAACACTATGAACTAAAAGAACATGTTTTAGAATATTTAGCTGGATTTTTAATAAAAAGTGCTCCCCTGAAAATTTCATGAATAGTAATAATTCATTTACATATACATGGGTAGTTGAGTTATCCAAAGTTCGTATGCTTGAAATAATTTTTAATATATATAATAAAAAAAAAATTGATAGTAATTTTATTGAATTTCACTTAAAAAAAAAAAAGCTGAAAACATTAATTTCTTTATTAGTGTTAAGCAACAATTTTTTAAATGTAGACTCTATTTTTAAATAAGACATTTAAATAAAAATATTGAAAAAGAAGATATACTGAAAAAAAATATAAAGACAATTACATAAGTAGATACTATATATATATGTGTTTTTATTAAAAAATATAGAGTTTCATTCACAAGAACTTTAAAAAGTATAACTAAATTACTACACTTTCTAAGTTTAATTTTTTTTATTTTTACCACTGATCACGGTGACGTCACATTTATCTGTCAAAAAGTTTTTACCTTACCTTGTGCCCCGGACATTGTTTTTTTCAATTTTTGGACTTCCCGACCTCCAAAAAGCCTAGAAAAAAATATTGAGCGAACTTTGGTTATTTTTACCATCAAAATTAAACCTATATCAAACCAGACTTCATAATTATTCCATAACTACTCGTAATATAAATAAAATAATTTTTTGTATATTACAAATATAATACTATTTTCTTAAATGAAATAAATAGATATAAAATATCTTACTTTTATATTAGGAGAAATAAATATAGTTGCGGCTGTACTGCTAAAAGCGTGTCCAATACGAAGACGACAGAACAATGAAAATAAAAAACTAAATTATGCTATGATGATATATTGTTGTTTGCATGTATGAGAAAATAAATTATATGTATTATGGATGCTTGTTGTATTTGTATGCGTGTAATTTCAGAGAATTAATATTCTCATATTAAAATTTTGGAATCAACTTTAAATCAATTTGGAATCAGATAAATTTAATCAGAATGGAGCTTAAAGGGAACACTTCCGTAATTGAATCGACTATAATAATTGGTGGTTAAATTCATAGATGTCGTTTAAAGTATATATGTTTTGGATTGAGTATAAGATAAATCTTCTACTTGTAATTTGTAGTAGATACGAAAAATGATGAACACAATACTGAAAAATGTAATAGCCCGAGCAGAATCAACGCAGGCCTACGCAGCCTCGTCGCAGAATCGAGAAAAAGTTAACCATTTTTTAACTTTTTCCGAAAGCAGCGCTGGTAAATGTCACATTAATATCAGGTAGAAAAATGTTGTTAGTGCATATTGTTGTGTAGAAAAAAAATTTCTCAGCGAAAGTATACTTTTGTTTGTGTTCGATAAATATTTTTTCTTACGTTGGCTGCGTATTCCTTATGTATTCTGCGTTGATTCTACTCGGGCTATAACACATCAATTAAGTTTAACAATATTATTATTGTAATTATAAGTAAAGAGTAACACGAAAATTTTTTATCTTAAATTAATATAGTATAGTAAAAATGTTTAGCATCACAATTTTGCTACCAATATTTGTTATTTTTACTTTTTGAACACAGGATTGTTCTAAAAACGTTTCAAGCATCAGATATTCCTTAGATAAGATAATCTTGAATACAAATTATTTAATACGATCAGAAACGGTGAATACAAATGTATTAATTATTTAATACGGTCAAGCAAAATATTTTTTTGTGTATTCCAATTCCAATAGATAAAATGTGGATATTATTATTAAAATTATAATAAAATCTACATATTTTTTAACATTTTTTAATTTTTAAGTCGGTTCGAGAGTGCTAATTAAACTAAGTGTGACTAATTTTATTATTATAAAAGCTTATTTATTGTTTTTAAAGTAGGCAGTTTAACTAAAGTGCAAGTCGTAAATAATTTATGTATACAGGGTGCCAGCGGTACGAGTGCTTTAACTTCGGGAGGTGATTGGGCATGACGAAAAACGAAAAAAAATCATTCTACAGGGGGAGGGGGGAAATCGTTCTAAAATGCACCGTTACCGAGATACAGTGTGATAATTTTTTTTTTTACAGTTTTACATAAATGGCAAAATCTCGCAAACTATTTAATCAAGATTTATTCGACAGGTAATTGTCGTAGTTTTATTCTGATGTATGTATCATTTGATGGTATTAAGTGTTTCCTAGGTGCAAATTTAGTATCTCAAAGTTGATTTTTTTTTTTTTTAGTTGAATCAATATATCTCACCATATACCGCCATTTATTAAATTAACCGCCATTTTATTTTCCATCAAAAAGCTGAAGGTTTGAAAGCTGTACCTAACGTACAGAAAAAGACACGTGCAGAGAAAAAAGTGTAAATCACGTGTTTTTGTTAATGACGGATTGTTTTTTTTCCGATCCTTTTATTGAACATTGCCATATATGTAAAAATCTGGATGATTTTGATACAGTTGACGATGCCAGATCCGAAAATTATAATGATGACATATTAATATCGGAAGATGAAGAATCTGCTTACGATCAAGATCCGGAATCAGCTGTTGCAACAATGAAATTAATGCCATGCATTGTATGTCTTGATAAAATAAGTCAAGTAACAATGCATCCATGTGGTCATTTGAAAGTTTGCAGTGAATGCATTTACGAATAATCTACTTTTACCCAGTATGCACAGAGTAGACCAAAGAAGTAGTAGTCAATGTAAGTACCCTAAATTTGCTATCTCTTTCTGGTCAATGCGATTTTTTTAAAAAAAACTACATCTCTTTTTTGTACGTCCAATTATCAAAATAATTTCAATTGTCAAAAAGAGACGAATATACCCAGGCTGGATTCAATTTTTTAATTTAGGTTCTATCTCTATTGCTACTACATCTTAGACTGTCCGTACGTAAACGTCAACCATCAAAATTGACTACAGATTGACATTTACGAATTCACCGTTCTTCTTCGAAATAGATTTTATTCGAACAGACCATAGCGCGGCCTAAATTCATTTTCAAAATGATTTATGACCGCGTCAAAAATGGCGCGGCCTAAATTCATTTTGAAAATGAATTTAGGCCGCGCTAAAAAATTTCATTTTTTAATGTCACGCGGCCTAAAATCAGAGAGCCAAGGTCACTTGCACTTATCGAGGTTAATGCTTTTTAATAAAGCTTAATTGCAATATTGAATATTCTAATTATAATAATTTATTTAGTTAATTAATTTCACAATATTAATAATATTAAATTTAATTTTCAATTACCATCCGGTTTGATTTTCAACACAGGTAAATAACCTGGATGAACTTAACATAACATTCGTCCCAATTCGCGAGTTGAAAAGTTATGCTATCGAAAAGCATACTTTTCAATGTTACGATTACGAACAAGCTGTTGAATTTCCGTGTAAATACTTCTTTAATTTTAAATTACAATTTGAACATTAATAAGTATGTATAACATTTTTATAATTAATATTTTTCTTAATATGTAATGTAAATTTTCTTTTTTAATGAATAATGTAATATTTATTATATGAAATATTTTTTTTTTTAATAATGTTAAGTTTTCTTTTTAAATAATGTTTAATTTTATTTTAATGGTAAATTTTCCTTTTTAAAAAAATGAATAATGTAATTTTTATTTTATTTTTTTAAATGAATAAACTTTTTTTTCTTTTCTTTTCTAATCACTTTGTTTTAAATATTTCTAAAAATAGGGTTTCGTTTAACGAAAATTTTGGGTACGCATCTATGTAGTTTTAACACAAACTTATACTAATATGGATCTCGTTTTACGAATATTTTCGATCGCTGGAACGTATCTATTTATTTTAAATAGAATATCATACTAATATTGGGCTCGTTATACGAATATTCGATATACGGCCAGTTTCACAGAACATATCCTGTTCGTAAATCGGGGGATTACTGTAATTAAAATTTTGAACAATTTGTTGAGCTGATACTATAAAATTACAAATTTATATTTTTTTATTTACAATTTTTTATAAAAGATTCTAAAACAGAAATCGGTTTAGTTTATAATTGTATTGAAACAAAAATTAAATTTGCACTTATATAATAAAGAAATGGTTTAATAGTTATTATTGTATATCATTTTTTTTTTCAATGAACATAAAATTTTAAAGTTTTAGAAAACAAAAGTTAAATAAATAATAATTTTTTTTTACATATGTATAAATAATTTTATATTTTTTATTTGGAAATAATTACTACATCAATGAAATTTTTCTACTTTTAATATATTTTATTTTTATTACTTTTTTACTTTTCGTTTTTTCCTTTTTTTTTTTAATTTCATATTTTATTTCTTAAGAATATGAGTTCAAATAGTGATAAAAATTCGAGATAAAAAATTCGAGTTCGAGTAGTTAATTAAATAATCTAAATAAATTGTGAGTAAAAATAACGATATAGTTAGTATAAATTTTAAAATTGGGAGTTGTGAGGTAAAATAGTTGTTAGATGGAACGGGTGTTGTGAGGTTAAAATTGGGAGTTGTGTGGTAAAATATTTGTTCGATGATATGGGAGGGGATTTTGTATGTGTTAGTTTGGGTATAGGATGTAACTTGCATTATGGCATAACATTTGACGTTATGGCATAACATTCCTCCCAATTCGAGAGTTAAAACTTAACTTATGTTTTATAATATTGATTATTGTATAATGTTAAAATAGTTTTTTGAAAATATGCAAACAAATAACAAACAAATAAAATTTATTATAAATCTTTCAAATTTCGTTTTTTTTTTATTTTTATATTATTTTAAGATTTTAACAACATAAAAATCAAATAACCTAAATTCTCTTCAAGTTTTTTTTTTATTTTATTTTTCGTTTATTCCTTAGAATTCACATACTTCTTTATACTATGCATAACATATAAAAATTAGAAAATTGGAAATTTACTATATTTTACTAAATACGAGTAAAATATTCCCTAAAAGATAGCATTATGGGGGATATATATTTACCTGTCTGGATTTTGGATGTTAAAAAATTTCAGTAAGAGTATTTTATACGATCTTCAATTTTTATTATTACATATTGATATTCATTACGATCTTCAAATTTTATTTGCTACAAAAGTTTCTCCTTTTTACAAAGGAGAATTGTAACAAATAATACTTTTTGTATTTGCGTTAAATCTTTGTGCAATCTTTAAGTAAAACTAAAAATGGAAAAGCTTCAACGCAAAATTACCTTTATTATATTACCGAACCTAACAAAAATATTAATTAGTATTTGAATCTCGTCTATCCGAAAAATTAGGTAGCTATGCAAATTTATAATTCTAAAATTAGTAAAACTAAACTCATTTATAAAAAATATAACGCATTGCAACAATGAAATTGTAATGTGATCTCTTTTTTATGTGTAGCCTAATGTAGACGTTACGCATGTGTAGCCTAATGTAGACGTTAGTAGCTCTAGGGCGTCCATGCTAAAATTTTCGATTAATATTTCATATGTTCTAGCTAGAACATATGGTAAATATTATCCAATTTCAATGAAATGTTGTACACAGGTTGGATTAGTGATTACGCATGTGTAGACTAAGGTAGAAGTTACTGGTCTGAGGGGGTCCATGTTAAAATTTGCGATTAATATTTAATATGTTCTAGATCTAGATCATATGGTAAATATTATCCAATTTCAATGAAATTTTGTACACTGGTTGGATTCGTGATTACGCATGTGTAGACTAAGGTAGAAGTTAGTAGCCTGAGGGGGTCCATGCTAAAATGTCCGATTAATATTTCATATGTTCTAGATCATAGGGTATTATCCAATTTCAATGAAATTTTGTACACAGGTTGGATTTGTGATTACGCATATTTATACTTATTATAGTTATTTTAATGATATTATTTATTATTAAAAAAATAAAAATATAAAATTTTTAAATCATTAAATAATAAAGATGAGCAATTTTGAACAAAGCACTGTTTGTTACAAAGATAATATTAATTACAAAAAACTTTTGAACATAAATCGCTGTTAAACATACTACGAGTTATCTGCTACCCTAGTTAGCAGCTTTTTTATCATTGTGTTCAGATTATTTGGAACTTCGATCACTTCGTATGGACCTGCCCATTTCGAACTAAGTTTATTTTCTTTAATAGGATTTAGTATTAAAACCTTCTCTCCGTTTTTATATTCTGCTATTTCCACATTCTTATCGTAATATTTTTTCGCTTTAATTTTTGTTTTAATTAAATTTTCTCTGGCTAGTTTTCTATTTTTTTTAGTTTAAACTTCACCAAATAACGGAAGGTTTCTTGGTTATAAAGTGGTTCGACTTTTCGTTTTAAAACATTAGGCAGAGGATCACAAAACCCATATAATATGAAAATAGGTGCAAATTTAGTACCTTCGTGAGGTGTATGGTTGTGTTAGAAAACTGCTTCTCCTAACCATTCATCCCAACTTTGAACATTTTTCTCAACTATCATTTTTAAATATTCTACCAGTGGACCGTGCCTTCTTTCTTAAGAACCATTAGACTGTGGGTGGTAAGCTGTAGTCTCTATTTTGTTTATTTTCAATATTTTACAAAAACTTTTGAAAATCTTGCTGGTAAAATTCGTTCCTTGGTCGGTAATCAATTTCCTTGTTATTATTGAATATTTCAAAACAATATTTTCATAAAATGCTTTTGCCACTGTTATGGCTTCCATGTTGGGTAAAGCTATACAATCAAGCATTTTGGTCAAATCGTCTTGGAAACTGAGTATATGTTTATTTCCTTGATTTGAGATTGGAAATGGATCTACTATATCGAGATACTTTATCAAATGGACGTTTAGTGGTATCGGTGATCATCATGGACATTTTAGTAATCTTTCCTCTTTTCGTTTTTTGACATTTTGGACATGATTCTATATACTTTCTAATAGTTTCGATCATAATTTTCCAAAAAGAATGTCTTTTTAAACGATTATAAGTTTTGACTACACCTAGATGGCCACCAAGCGGTGTATCATGATTTTGCTTTATTATTTCATATATTTCATGTTTTTCTTCTAATTCTATTCTTTTGGGCCACATTTCAGTAGGTATTTCTTCATTATTTACATTTTCATCTTCACTAGGATATTCTTCATCACTATTAACTATTTTTGTTTGTTCTAACTTACTTTTCTGTGCTCTAGTCAAAACATTTATTGTGGGAATTAACGAAAATTTCTATTCATTCACTTTTTTATATGGAATTCTACTTAAAGCATCAGCATTGCTGTTGTGCTTACCAGGTTTATACATAATTTTAAAAGTGTATTCTGATAAACGCACTTTCCACCTGTTAATTCTACCTTCTGGATCTTTTTGTTGTACTCACTAATAAGTGGTTTAAGATCTGTGAAGACAACAAATTCGCGACCCCGTAAATAACTTCTAAAATTCTTAACAGCCCAGTAAATGGCAAGCATTTCTTTCTCGATAGTAGCCTAATTTGGTTTAGCTTTTCCCAAAACTCGACTGGCATATGCAATTGGTTTATCCATACCTACTTCACCTTGTTAAACTAAACGATTTAGAAAAATCTGGATATATAAGTAGTGGTGTATCAACCAATAGTTTTTTTACCATCATGCGCTTTTGTCCATGTGAAAGGACGAGCATGAGACTTAGTAGCCATTTTATATAATATTGCACTTGCTTCGGCCAAATTTTGCATACAAGTCAGGCCTATAGTAGTTTACCAATCCTAAAAACGATTGCAATTCTTTAGTGTTGCTTGGTATTGGATGCTGTTGAACACATTTTGTTTTTTTAGGATCAGGTTTTACTCCTTCTGATGTAATTTTGTGACCAAGGTAAACTACTTCTCTTCTTAGAAATTTACACTTTTCAGGTTGTAATTTCAGATATGCTCTCTAAGTCTATCAAATACAATTCTCAGTTTTTCACCATGGTCCATCAAATTTTTACCATACACCACATGAAGACCTGATAGTAGACAATTCATAACACGTTGAACAGTTGCTGGTGCACCGGTCAGGCCGAATGGCATTCTTTTAAATTCAAAATAGCCATACGAAGTACTGAAAGCAGTTTTTTCTCTGTCAGCTGCATCCATTTGAACTTGATGGTAGCCACTCGCCAAATAAAAAGTAGTGAAATATCTCGATCCTCCTAACTGGTCTAAAATTTCCTTAATACGGGGTAGTGGAAATGCATACCCTATGCTAATATCATTAAGCTTTCTAAAATCTATCACAACTCTGTGCTTTTTTTCGCCATTTGGTCCTGCCTTTTTCAGTACTACCAAGAGTGGAGCATTTCAAGGACTATTACTTGGTCCTCGGCTAGCAACTTTTGCACCTCTTCATTGATGACCTGCTTATGGTATTCAGCTAAATAGATACTGTCTGCTATTAATAGGTTTAGAATCAGTTTTTGTTTGAATTGGATGTGTGATTTCACTAACATAACTTAAATGATCACCAGGAAGATGAAATATATCCTGTGATTCTTGAATTATTATTTCCAATGCTTCCTTTTGCTCCCAATTCAGTATCTCTCCAGTACATATTTTTTCTTTCAGTAATTTTATTCTATTTTCAATTTCTAGATCTGGTTCTTCAAATAACGTTTTTATTTGATAGATTGTTTTATCTTTTTCGTCATTTATACTATTATGTTTTGGTTCGACAGACCATTCATCTAAATTCTTAATTTGAAATTTTTTTAAAGGTTAAAGTTCTGGTATAAAATCTGGTTATTCTTTGTCTTCCGAAGTTAAATTCATAACAATTGCTGCTAATTTTCCATTTTTCACCGAGGTAATTATATTTCCTAATATTAATCCATTATTTAATTCTGAAGAAATAACTTCAGAACCATTTACTTTAGCTGGAATTGAAATAATTTTTTCGGTTCTAGCCGGAATTATTATGTTTTTACTATCAACTTCTGTGAAATCGATAAGATCTATACAAACATTCTCAGATTTTATTTTATCTAGATCCGTTGTTTCATAAACAACTCCAGATGTAAAATCATCTAACCCGAAATGTCTATCAGACACGAAACAATTTTCGAATTTATTTTTATTTTCATCAAAATCTATTTTTTGCAAATTATCTGTTTTTTTTCGAATTATTATCGAACATACTGTTATCAAAAATACTATTTTCATTTTTAAAAATTGGACTTTCTAAACTACAATTATTTATTGACGAAAACTCTACTAAAAGATTCGCTCTGTCATGTGGAGCTCCTTTTTCGATATTCGACTTTATTTGATCTTCTTTATTTGAAACAAATCTAACAGAATCATTATTATTAGTGAAACATGGCTTATTTATATGTAAATTAATTATTTGAGCTTTTTCTGCAACAAAATCAGCTTTGTTCTCTAAAGCTTTTGCTTCAAAATTTGTCAAATACTTATTTTCAATAATATTTTTTATAATCTTTTTATTACCATTACTTTCAACTGCATTATGTATTTTGTTAACATCACTATTTTCGCATTCTAAATTTAAATTCGCATTCTTATTTGAAGCTTTAAATTCAATAATTTCTTAATTTTCAATTCATTTTTACTTTCAACTGAAATATCGCGATCTTTAATCGTTTCAATTTCGTTAAAGCCCTTTACCTTTACTATAAAATTACCGATATTATTTTCGTTATTTTTTACCAATTCCGTTTCACATTCTAATATTATTAAATCTTCCGATTTGTTATCGTTTTGTTTACAATCACAATTATTTTTTTGATTAAAAATATTGTCAAATTCAATATCTTGTAAAATATCACTATTAGGGTTAAATCTAGATTCTTTATTTAATGGATTGTTGTCTAACAAATTTTCGATATTTTCACTAAAATTTTGCGAATTACAAAAATAATTGTTAACGCCTTTAAAATTTGCTTCAAAATAATTTGTTATGGGTATATCAAATTCTGTTTTATTATTGTTCGTTCGTGGAAAATGTAGTGTTCTTTAAGGTCAGTTTTCAGATAAAAAGCCATTTCCTAAAATACCGTCAGCTGGTAATTGGCAATTATTTTATATTATCTGAAAGTCGCAATGTAGTTTGTTTGGCGTTAAAAATTGTCCTGTACATTTTCCTAATGTTATACTGCGTGAATGTACAGTTTGAATTGTGGTATTTTGTTGTCGATTAACTGGTACGTCTTCGTCAATTTTGTCCTTTTTAAGTAGGCTAATATGTACTCCTGTGTCCACTAGTAATGTTACTGTGTCCGTCTTTGAAATGTCTAAAGGTAATATCACTAATGGCTCGGGCTTAATAATACCTTGCTGATTAGAGGGTGGATATAAGAGTTTTAATTCCTCCCTACATCGTTTTCCTGTTTGGCTTGGTATTTCTGACGAGAGGTGCATGTTAACTCACTATGTCCTTCTCGTTCACAGCATTCGCAAACTATTACTTAACGTCTAATATTATTAGTAGAATTATCATTTTCAGTTCCTGTTCGTTTAAAAGGACAATTATTAGCATAATGACCTGTATTTTTACAAGATGCACATACTATTCTTGCTCTGTTATTATCTCTATTAAATGATGTTGATGGTTTTATGTTTCTAGGTGCACTACATTCTCTACTATAGTGTCCTGGTCGTCCGCAGTTATAACATGTAATTGGAGTTGAATTTCTATGTTCGTTATTTTGACTGTTGTTATTATTTCTGTTGAGTGTCCTCTCGTTATTTGGTTTAAAAGGATTTGAGGGTGGGGTTTAATATCTGTAGTGAGTATCCGTGAAAGTTGATGTTCTAGGAGTGAAGTTGTTAGTCTGGACATTATTTGTATTAGACTTTTAGCTATTTATTTCTTTATTAATTTGTAACTGTAAAAGATTTTCAAACATTTGCTCTAATTTGTTTAATTTACTATTAGAATCATTATTTACTGATTTATTAGGAGATAAAAACTCTAAATTCCTAGCAAAATCCTTTGAACCTTTTATTGTTTCAGATAAATTTCTTTAATTTTGGTTCAAGATATACTGTTTTATGGATTCTGACCTAAGACCTCTAATAAATGTTCGTCTAGAAATCTCTTCGGCTTCTTTTAAGATTGGCCCTGATTCAGTTGGATATTTTGTTAAAATGGCGGATTTTAAACATGAAAATTTTATTTTAAATCTATCTCCAAAACTTTCCACTGATTCGTCCACCGATTGACTGCATTCTTCTATTTCTTGTCGTAGTCTTGTTAAATCTTTCTTTCGTATAAAATTGTTCTGTAAAATTTCTCTAAATTCGTCAAATGTATAAATTACCCTATCTTGAAATAATTCCGCTGCTTTTCCTTTTAATTTTCCTCTTACTAAATGTGTTAACACAGAAATAAATAAAATTTTGTAAGTCTAAAACACTTCTTTCGTCTTCCTCTGAAAAAAATGGTACTCCTAATAAAAATGTGTTGAAAGTAATTGTTAGTGGCATTGGCATAGTCAAATTTCGTCGTAATTCGTAAGTATTGTCTCTATTCAGTATATTATTCATATTAGTAATTGGGTGGGACAATCTATTTGGATTTACAGGTGTGTTAATTTCAATTGGATTACTTGTTGAAGGATTGACACTAGCAATTCCTACAAACAGTAAATTATTACCGTTATTATTTTCTACAACCGCGTTCTGGAAATCTTACTGATCTTATATGCTGTTCAGTAAATTCACCGCTTCGTTGATTTTCTGTTGTTACTTGTGGTGTTGACGTTACAAGATGTTCTGGAATTTCTGGACTGATATTCGCAAAACGAAAACGAATCCATATGTTCGATGAGCCTGTTAAGTATTTCCTTTAAAAAATAAAATGTAACTTCTTTTGAACTAATAAAAAAAATATCTGTTAGGTTTTCGTTTAATTCAATTTTGAATAAAATATTTTATTAAATAATAATTTATTAAATGTACAATTATATATAATTATCAAATATCAAAACAAAACAAACAATTTGATGTAATTTACGTTAACTTTAAAGATTTCAGTTATGTTGACGTTGACTGTTGTGTTGCTTCTGACGTCGCTGTGTGTTCATACCATTAACTTGTTGGTATATGATGTTCAATTCAACTGGGTGTCTTTCTGCTTAATTGACGCTTGATGAATCGTTTGCGATCGAATTTTAAAGAAATGAATTTTTTTTCCACAGAAACTTACCAATTGGTTGATATGACTAATGTTCTAATTTATAATTCTAAGCTATTTTGTTTAACTAAATTTTAATTGAGGTTACGTTGATTTTATGTTCATTATGATATATGTAAAGTTTAGGTTCTGACACAAGAACGCAAGTTTGAGACTATTTTAGGGTGTTGGTTAAATTAGAAAATACCAAATTGTAACTAACTTACAATATGGTTCGATATAATTTACGCCGTAAATTATTAGGATAATTTTACTGTAAATTTTCCTCCCAAACAAAAAGATACTCGTTTTGTAAGAACAATTACCCACAATTTAACCTCACTAATTAAACTTCGAGCTGCAACTCGATAACCGTAACTACTAATCGACACGTGCTCACAATGCGGTTTCAAATCTAACCTCAAAAAAAATATACACACAACAAATGTGGTTATTTTAGCCCTTTGTATTTTGGTTTAAATTTACCAAATTAATTTAGAATGAAATGAATTTCAATTGATTATTTAATTCAACCGTTAACTTCTATTAACTGAATTTCCTATATTTTATTTACTACTTTTCTTTAAATTGAATTTTATAAATTTGCAACAAATTACTTTAATTAAATTCTAACACTTCACTAACATTGTTATTTAATTGATTTTTGTTTAAATTTATGAAACCTTTCCGGCGGTTCTGAATTCTAACAATTCACTAAATTGGCAATTTTAAACTATTAAACTAATAATATTATAATTATTAAATACTTCACTTTTCTTTATTAACTTAATTTCCCAATTTATTTTAATTAATATTTATTAAATTTTTTCAAAACAATTAGTGTATAGGAACAATTATACAAATTCCACAATTACTTGTGCATGTAATAATCTTCTCCGTTTTTTTTAATACCTTTGTTTAATAATTGTTATAGAACAATTGTTGATTAACTTGCTGGTTTTTTTTTAATTTGCTGCTGCTTCCTAGATGCGGTCGATGAGACTGAATAATTTCTCTAAGTGCCTATCGCTTATATAATCTAATTTCTTCATAGTGTTACCGTATTAAATTTTAGTACTCTTTACCGTAATGGTAATATCTTTTTATGCTGAAGGTTTTCTGAAAACCTTTTCTAACCTTTTTGTTTTAAAATAGATATTTCCTACAACTTTCATATATATTTTCCACGATTATAATTACTTTTCACGGAAAATTCCTTTATTTACTTTTGCTATAATTCGCCATAATTTATAATAAAAATGTTCAGCCCTGGCAAATTTAATTATTTTTAAGTTGTCCCTACTGAATTTTATTTACTGAGAGTGTTTTCGCGTAGTTATTTTTCTCTCGCTTGCGCCGCTTACATCTCGCTCGCACTTATAAGGTTTTTCCTTTAAGTTAAAAAACATAAATTCTATGTTTTATGTTGGTTTTCCGCGATTTTCCTTAACATAATTCGATTCGAGATTATGTTTTCTACCGGGTAGTGAAACTCCGTAAAGTTACTGCGACCCGTCTATTAGTTATTGAATCTACAAGTTTCAGTTTGACAGATAAAATGCCGGCATTTTATCTGTTTATATTTTACAAATATTGGATTATTTCCAATAAATAACGAAGGTAAGTTAATAAAATTCTAATTAGGAATTCATTTGAATTCCAAATATTTATATATATCATGGATGTTAGCTATTTTGTGGCTGATATATACCTAAACTTTTTCATCTATTTTTCAGATTTTGTTGGTGAAACCGAAATTGGTTTGTGATTTGTGACCAATATACTTTAGATGTTGGTTGCATTTGTGTTCCAATTGGACACTAAGGTCCGTATATTTCAATTTATTAGATTAAATGTAGAAACAATCAACAATCATGGATTATTGATGTGAATATTTCATGTGTGGTTGTTGTTGTTTTTATTTATTTTTGTGTACAAAATGAACAATGACATGATTTTTATATATTTTTTTTAATTTTATTTTCGATATTCATGGAGGATACCAAAAATTTGGGACAACCGAGACATGTAAGTTTTTCAACATCATGACATACATATGTCGATTTTTAATTGATTTTTTTCTTTTTAGGGATGTTGGCTGAACATTCTCCCGCCCGTTGAACAGTATTGTTCAACAATAATTTTTTCTCAGTTTGGTCTGCGTGCGCTCTTTTCCTTAACTGATGATGGTGAAACATCACCTTCCCATCAGCATATACTCTGACGCGTATGCACCATCTATTGGGTAGATTTACTATAAACTCTCTCTGTTTTGATATATTCTTATTTTTTCGAAATCTATTCTTTTCAACACATCCCTTGAAAGAAAGACTTCTTCACCTTCTTTGGTTATTATTCGTTGAATGTCGTTCTCCATTCTCATTTTAAAATCATTAAATGTGCTGGACACACGCAGTGAACCCCAGTTTGTCTTCTAGCACCCGTTTATTGACGCTGGTGTTCCAATTAACTCTTCCGTTATGGTTTGAACGTGTGTGGTGTCACTTGTTGTACTGCTCACTGTTTTAACTTTCACCAGTTTACACTGGTAAATTACATTACACAGTAGGTATAACAACTTGCTGTTTTGTTCTGGTTGAAGGTGTCTCAAATAAATTTTCTAAACCTACAACAACAGTGGTTGACTTTGGGTTTTGTGGTTCAAAGAACCATTTTTGCTCAACAGGTCGCGTGTGTGTTGGTGCCACAGAGGTGGAATCACCAACACGCTGGTATTGTTTCAGCCGCTGTTGTTCCTTCTTTGGAGACAAGGACACATCCTCCCAAATTGTCAGAAAATCGTTGGTTTCGAATTTATTCATGATTCCTAATAAATGAAAATAAATCAGTAATATATATTTCCTTTTATTAATTGGACAACATGAACATGAACTATAACCAACATGACGGCACGACATTTCATTAGATTTAAATTATTTGTATGTTGTTGATGATAGTGAAAATTCACCTTCCCATCACGACAACCACACAAATCTGTTTACGTGACAAAAATAAACAGCTAATAGATTTTTAATTGCATACATATTTATTGTATTTTAAGGATGATGATACATTTTACATATTTTTTTTTATAATTTTTTTTTTTTGAATTCCAGATGGCAGTCCTTTTGCATTTTTTGGCACAATTGGTGCCATGTCTGCTGGGCGGTCAACGTTTGCCTTGAGTATCCGCCATTGTGCTGAGTCGTATCTTAGACTTGGTCCAAATTTTTCTAATTCTAGGTACATAAAAAATTCATTGAAACTCTGACTTATAACATCTCCAATTTCTTCTAGAGTTTTACATTTGTCAAGATTGCGTTGGTTTACATTTGCGAAATGATGTTTTTTTTTGTTGGATCCATTATGATTTTCCTTAACCTAAATATAAAACCCAAAAGGAATAATAATTAATATTTTTTTTTTAAATAGACATATTACCACATAAATACAAACAAAGAAAGGACAGACATAACAACACAATACACAACATATCAGTGTTAATAACATTAATGTTCTTGTTGCTCACTATAAGTATTTGTCAATAATGGGCAAATTTTTGTTATTGGTGTTTTGAAAGTGTTGTGTTGCGTCTTTATTTCGACTACTCGAACTAGTACGTCTGTTCCTGGAAACGTTTGTACAATTTTTCCAAGTGGCCAAAATGTTGGCGCTGTATTTTCGTCTCTGATTAATACGACATCGCCTATTTTTAAATTGGTTGTGGTCGACTGCCATTTAGGCCGTTGTTGTAAAGTGTGTAAATATTCTGTAGACCATTTGTTCCAAAAGTGTTGAGTCAAATGCTGCATGTGCCTCCATCTTTGTCCAGGAGTTGCGTATTCCAATATATTTGGTTCCGGAATAGCATTAAGAGCTTTACCAATTAAAAAATGTCCTGGTGTCAATACGTTCATGTCTTCAGTCTTATTTGCAACCACAGTGAGTGGTCTAGAGTTGAGGCATGCTTCAATTTGGCATAATAGCGTCGCGTATTCTTCGTATGTATAGATTGATTTTCCTATGATTCGCTTTAGATGAAATTTTACTGATTTCACACCGGCTTCCCACAAGCCTCCAAAATGTGGTGACCCTGGTGGGTTAAAATGCCAGTTAATATTGTGTAAGCTGAAGTATTGTCTTAATGCTGGTGTTGATTCCTTTAAGGCCTTGGCTAATTCTTTGTTTAGGCTGAGTTATGATCCTTTGAAGTTAGTTCCGCAATCAGAGTAAACATCTGTGCATAAACCTCGTCGTGACACAAATCTCTTGAACGCTGCTGTGAACGCTGATGATGTTAAATCAGACACCATTTCTAAATGAATTGCCTTGGTTGCCATGCAAACAAATATGCAAAAATATACTTTGTATTGTCTTGAACTTTGATAATTTGACATTTTTCGTGCCATTGGACACGCAAAATCTATGCCGACATGTAGAAATGGTTGAGTAATGTTTACCCGTGGATTGGGTAAGTTTCCCATTAATTGTGCTCTCCGTTGTTTCCTTTGTCTTACACATACAACGCATGGATTTATCCGTTTTGCGATAACCCTTTTAGTTATGTGATGATCTGCAGGTAGAATTATTGGATGTTTCCTAGAATATGCAATGTTTGCGTTCGACAATCTTCCTCCGACTCACATCACTTGATGTTCATCAACAAATGGCATTAAATTTACCAACTGGCTGTTCATCTTGATCTTAACGTTAGTTTTAATCGTTGATAGTCTTCAGTGAAATTATTTTGTTGAATCAATTTAAATATTGTATTTTGTGCTATTTGACATTCTTGTGTTGTTATTACGCCAGTTTTCTTAGAATTACCCTTTGTTGCATTATTTCTGAATCGTAAAATAAGTGCAACTGTTCGCGTTAAATGTGTGAAAGACGAAAATCGTAAAAATATTTCGTTTGACTTCACCATCAATGAGACCACTTGTGTAGCCTTTGCCTCTAGCACCGTATTTTGTGAATTCATCACAATGTTTGGCCAATCCTCTTCTAGCTTTGTTAACCACTCTGGTCCATTCCACCATAGCTTATTGTTAATAATATTTGTGGTGCTTATACCAGCGTGTTTCCAATACGCTGGTTGTACTATTTCTTGAATTTCTGTAACTCTATGGGCTACAAATGTCTTCCATCTTGATGGATGACTTTGTATCCATTGCAGTGTAATGGTTGAGTCCGTCCATGCTCGAATCGTAATAGACTCCAATTGCATGGCCTGTATTGTTATCTTAAACAATCTTGCCAGAATGAGAGCTCCACATAGTTCTAGTCTTGGTAATGTTACTGGTTTTATCGGAGTCACCTTCATTTTTGATGTTACTTTTCCGTCTTCTGCTTCAATTCTCATGTAGATAACTGCTGCGTATGCCTTGAGCGATGCATCACAGAATTCATGTAATTGTATTTTCGATGTATCTTTAGTACATCCTATCCATCTTGGTATTCTTACTTTATTAAGTTCTGATAACTGTGCCTTAAAATCTTTCCATTCCGTTGAAGTGTCTGCTTCAGCATCCCATGAGCTGCCTGATATCCAAAGTTTTTGAATTAGTAATTTAGCTACGACAATAACTGGAGATATCCATCCAACTGGATCATATAATGAAGCTACTTCAGGCAAAATTGATCGTTTGGTAATAGCTGGCTGTGGTTTTTGTACTGTAGTAAATGTAAAATAATCGGTACCAGGATACCACCTAATTCCCAATGTCTTTATAATATCATTTTCATCGAAGGTGAATGTTCCCTTTAATTCGCGATGTTCTATTGGTAATTTCTCGATGATTTCTGGACAATTACTAGCCCATTTTCTTAAATTAAAATGTCCTTTCTTTAACATTTCAACACATTGTCCTTGAAGTTCTAATGCTTCTTCAATTGTATCCGCTCCACTTAGTAAGTCATCAACATAAAAATCAGACAAGGTTGCCTTGGCTGCTATTGGAAAATTTTCTCTTTCATCCCTGGCTAATTGTTGAAGTGTTCTAATTGCTAAATATGGAGCTGATGACGTTCCAAACGTAACAGTTTTTAATTGGTAGTCCCTTTCTACCTTTGTATTTGGATCCTTCCAAATAATGCGTTGATATCTCCGATGTTCCGGATGTACCAATATCATTCTATACATTTTCTCTATATCCGCTGTCATAGCGAACTTGTGTTTCCTCCACTTCATAAGCGTTGAACATAATGTAGGTTGTAGACTTGGTCCTATTAACATTTTTTCATTTAGCGACTTTCCGTTAGTTGTCTTTTCTGACGCATCGAATACCACGCGTAATTTTGTGGTGGTACTTTCTTTAAATACCGCATGATGTGGAATATAATATGGTAATTTTGTACCATCCTTTGTAACCTCTTCCATTTGTTTTAACTCTAAATATTCATCTAAACATTTTGAATATTCCTTTTCTAAATCTGCATTACCTTTGAATTTGTTTTGAAGCACATCAAAACGTCTTTTCGCCATTTCTCTGGACGAACCTATATTGGGTTCTTGACCGCCGACAAACGGGAGCTGTACCTGGTACTGTCCATTTGCCAATCTTTCGTGTGTTTTTTCGAAAAGTTCTTCACACTCTTGATCCTGAGGCTTCAATAATCCCTTTGTGGAAACTTCTTCTAGTTCCCAAAATTTGCGTAACTGATGACCTATTTCATCGTGTCTAACTTGAATGGTGGTAAACGTCTCTACCTTACCATTATCTAATGTGGGAGTATTTCCCAACAGTATCCATCCTAAACTTGTTTTTATAGCAACTGGTGCTTCCTTAGGTCCCTTTATTAGACCGTCTTGTAATATTTCTGCATAAATCCTTGCTCCTAATAGCACGTATATTGGTCCTGGGTCATAGTATGTAGGATCTGCTAGATCCAAATGACTCAGATGATTCCATTGTTTCTTGGAAGTTCGATTAGATGGTAACAAATCCGTGATTTGCTTGATCACCTTAATCCTTTGATAGTTGTATTTATGTTTAAAAAATTCAATGTTGATTTGTTTATTCGACCACGCTGTGGTGTTTTTGTTTAACCCTGTAATTTCAACCTTGGCTGGTGTGCTTTGTACCCCCAATTTTCTACAGCTACTTTCCGTGATGAATGATGATTGTGAACCTGGGTCAATCAAACATCGTAGCGTTAGTGGTTGTCCATTACGATTATATACTGTTACCAACGCTGTGGCTAACAGTACATGTTGTTGTTGCGATGTGAATAAATTCACTGTTTCTTCGCTATCACCCTGTGTTACTTTCCCATTACTAGCCTGTCGATTATTAATCCCCTGCGGGTTTCGTTGTCCTGGACTATGATTTGTTGACATGTGTAATAGAGTGTGATGGCTGTTGTTGTAATGTCTGCATTTGTTAGCGCCGTGTTTGTTACAAAAACAATTGAAACATCGTCCACATCGTTCAATACATGCTCTGCGTTGTTTAACGTCAATTTGTAAAAACTTTCTGCATATTCCAACATAATGTGATGATCCACATGCTGGACATTTAACTGGAGTTGCGACATGATAAGTTTTTGTGAATGATGGCGGTGTTGTTTTTATTGGCGTTGTTGATTGTGCCACGGCTTCTAATATTCTAAATCGTGTATTTAGAAATTTTTTAAACCTAGCAAGGTCTGGTAACTCTTGTCCGTCACCTAACTCTTCTTCCCATAATCGAAGAGTTGTATATGGTAGCTTTTGTAACAATAAATATATAATTAAGGTATCCCACGTAGATATTATTACATTTAGTGAATTTAATTGTTGTTCACATTCTTCTGTTGTTTCAATCAACTGTTTTAGTGATTTACTATTTTCGTTAGTTGATTGACTTGGTTGATTGACTAATATTTGAATTTGTGTGTTTACGAGCAACCGTTTGTTTTCATAACGGCCCTTTAATTTGTTCCACGCTGGCTCATAATCTGTTTCTGTAACTGGTATGTTTCTTAACAGCCTTTCTGCCTCACCGGTTAAACAACCCTTTAAATATTGCAGCTTTTCAACGTTATGTAGTTGTGAATTATTGTGTATAATGGACACAAATAAATCATGAAATGATCGCCAATCACCATAATCGCCATTGAACTTCGGTAATGTCATACGTGGAAGTTGTATGTGATTATTCGTCGTGGTTGGTGTGGATGTTGATTGTGTGAGTGTGGATTGTGACATTGATGTTTGTAGTAGTGAATTTTGTTGTTCCTCTATTAATTTTAATTTTAAATTGTCCTTTAATTCTCCTAAATATTCGGTACAGGCAATGTCTATATCTGAATATACATCCTTTGCGATATACGGATCATCGCATGCTTCAGCTGATTGTAACGTGATTGAATGAATTTCCGTGTCATTTTTGTTAAATTGTTGCCATTCTGCTATCATAGTATCGATTCTAGTTTCGTAAAATCCTATATTTCTTTTGTCCAATTTCGTTTTTTTTCCATTAACAATGAGCTTGTTAATTTTGTCTGCCAATACTACCTGTTTTGTCAACAACCCCTTTAATGGCAGATACATGTAGAAATAAAACCACTTTATTGTTTTTGCTAAATTAATTTGGGTTTTAGATGAAATTCTGAAATAAATGTTAGTTCCTAATCACAACTACCTAACTTAAAATTGCCAATTTCTACTAGTAACTACTATCAACCAATTGTGTTTCGTGTAAAATATCAATTTTAATTAAATCAAACGGACCCGACAGTATCCGGTTTTCGAAGGACCAAAATGTTCGATGAGCCTGTTATGTATTTCCTTTAAAAAATAAAATGTAACTTCTCTTGAACTAATAAAAAAAATATCTGTAAGGTTTTCGTTTAATTCAATTTTGAATAAAATATTTTATTAAATAATAATTTATTAACTGTACAATTATAATTATCAAATATCAAAACAATACAAACAATTTGATGTAATTTACGTTAACTTTAATAATTTCATTTATGTTGACGTTGACTGTTATGTTGCTTCTGACGTCGCTGTGTGTTCATACCATTAACTTGTTGGTATATGATGTTCAATTCAACTGGGTGTCTTTCTACTTAATTGACGCTTGATGAATAGTTTGCGATCGAATTTTAAAGAAATGAAATTTTTTTCCACAGAAACCTACCAATTGGTTGATAAGACTAATGTTATAATTTATAATTCTAAGCTATTTTGTTTAACTAAATTTTAATTGAGGTTACGCTGATTTTATGTTCATTATGATATATGTAAAGTTTAGGTTCTGACACAAGAACGCAAGTTTGAAACTATTTTAGGGTGTTGGTTAAATTAGAAAATACCAAATTGTAACTAACTTACAATATGGTTCGATATAATTTACGCCGTAAATTACCCACAATTTAACCTCACTAATTAAATTTCGAGCTGCAACTCGATAACTGTAACTACTAATCGACACGTGCTCACAATGCGGTTTCAAATCTAACCTCAAAAAAAATATACACACAACAAATGTGGTTATTTTAGCCCTTTGTATTTTGGTTTAAATTTACCAAATTAATTTAGAATGAAATGAATTTCAATTGATTATTTAATTCAACCGTTAACTTCTATTAACTGAATTTCCTATATTTTATTTACTACTTTTCTTTAAATTGAATTTTATAAATTTGCAACAAATTACTTTAATTGAATTCTAACACTTCACTAACATTGTTATTTAATTGATTTTTGTTTAAATTTATGAAACCTTTCCGGCGGTTCTGAATTCTAACAATTCACTAAATTGGCAATTTTAAACTATTAAACTAATAATATTATAATTATTAAATACTTCACTTTTCTTTATTAACTTAATTTCCCAATTTATTTTAATTAATATTTATTAAATTTTTTCAAAACAATTAGTTTATAGGAACAATTATCCAAATTCCACAATTACTTGTGCATGTAATAATCTTCTCCGTTTTTTTTAATACCTTTGTTTAATAATTGTTATAGAACAATTGTTGATTAACTTGCTGGTTTTTTTTTAATTTGCTGCTGCTTCCTAGATGCGGTCGATGAGACTGAATAATTTCTCTAAGTGCCTATCGCTTATATAATCTAATTTCTTCATAGTGTTACCGTATTAAATTTTAGTACTCTTTACCGTAATGGTAATATCTTTTTATGCTGAAGGTTTTCTGAAAACCTTTACTGACCTTTTTGTTTTAAAATAGATATTTCCTACAACTTTCATATATATTTTCCACGATTATAATTACTTTTCATGGAAAATTCCTTTATTTACTTTTGCTATAATTCGCCATAATTTATAATAAAAATGTTCAGCCCTGGCAAATTTAATTATTTTTAAGTTGTCCCTACTGAATTTTATTTACTGAGAGTGTTTTCGCGTAGTTATTTTTCTCTCGCTTGCGCCGCTTACATCTCGCTCGCACTTATAAGGTTTTTCCTTTAAGTTAAAAAACATAAATTCTATGTTTTATGTTGGTTTTCCGCGATTTTCCTTAACATAATTCGATTCGAGATTATGTTTTCTACCGGGTAGTGAAACTCCGTAAAGTTACTGCGACCCGTCTATTAGTTATTGAATCTACAAGTTTCAGTTTGACAGATAAAATGCCGGCATTTTATCTGTTTATATTTTACAAATATTGGATTATTTCCAATAAATAACGAAGGTAAGTTAATAAAATTCAAATTAGGAATTCATTTGAATTCCAAATATTTATATATATCATGGATGTCAGCTATTTTGTAGCTGATATCTACCTAAACTTTTTCATCTATTTTTCAGATTTTGTTGGTGAAACCGAAATTGGTTTGTGATTTGTGACCAATATACTTTAGATATTGGTTGCATTTGTGTTCCAGTTGGACACTAAGGTCCGCATATTTCAATTTATTAGATTAAATGTAGAAACAATCAACAATCATGGATTATTGATGTGAATATTTCATGTGTGGTTGTTGTTGTTTTTATTTATTTTTGTGTACAAAATGAACAATGACATGATTTTTATATATATTTTTTTATTTTATTTTCGATATTCATGGAGGATACCAAAAATTTGGGACAACCCAGATATGTAAGTTTTTCAACATCATGACATACATATATCGATTTTTAATTGATTTTTTTCTTTTTTGGGATGCTGGCTGAACACTATATATTTATTTAACAAATCTTGATTTTAAACCTTTTGAATTATCTTTACTCATTAGATTATTTTTTTATATTAATAGTATTATTTTTATTCTTTAAACTGTATTATTTATTATTTATTTATATATTGTTATATTATTTATTTATTTTTTGGTTTTTGCACCAACTCTCTTAATTATTTATTATTGAATTTTTTTTAACATATGATTTTAATTTGAATTATTACTATACAATTTGTAGGTCAATTTTGAAATATTATCTTTATCTTTTTTTTTCAAATGTAAATTTATAACGTAAATTTTATTTACTTTTGTTTACTGATAATTTATATAAACAAACAAATCTTTTTCTTGTTGTATTATTTTAATCTTCACTTCACAACAAAAACTTTATTTTGAAATTCAATATCACTATTTAGTATGACAAAAATAAATTTTATTTGTATATATTTTACTACACTAAATTTTATATTAAAAAAATTATTTTAAATTATTGGATGCACTTCAAATTACACAAAATTATTTTTAATATTTTTTTTTTTAGAAATATTACTATAAATATAAATGGAATAATACAATTTTTAACTAAAAAAAAATCAATGTATTTCAATTTTTATATATATAAATCACTCAACAAACAATAATTTTAACAATTTATTTCATAGTTTTTTACACGTCACTTTTTTTAATAAACAATAATGTACAATTTTTATTAATTTTTTTAATATTTTTATAATTAATTTTAACACCAAGTTTTTATTTTATATATCGAAACTGTTTTCTAAATATTTCAACTTTATCTCAAATTAAATTCATTTTACTATAGTTTTTATTTTAAATGTCTTGTCTATTTACTGTTCTATTATTTTTTTATGATCGGTGGTAATTCGCGAAGATTTTTTATAAGTTAAGTATATACGTACACTTAACTAAACCGGCTGCGCCATTCGCCATTCGCCATTGTTATATTTTATAACATAGTAGTTTAAAGAAAATACTTTAAATTTCATTAATCTTAACTAAGGGAGTGCGGTGCAGTTTGTTTTGAAAAAGTATATTTCATAATCTTCCTCCAGTAAGTGGGGCGAGGGTACAATTTCGATGATGACCAAGTTACAATATCGTACTTTCAATACTGTAAGTTTGATAAGTATAACAAATTTCAAAAAGTTTTACTTCTCCACAACATAAAAAGGTGGTCGCTTCCCCCAGCTTAAAATTTTTGTATTCTTGATCAAACTGCTTCTATGTATGTTATAGCTATGAAACGGCGTGAAATTTAAACTTCATCTATTCTATTAATGTATATTTTTTTCGTGTGCAAAAATTTACTATACAGTTTTACATTTTATGTTATAAATATGAAGCAAAACAACAAACAGTTTTTCCATACAAATGGTTAAATTAATAATGGAAGTTAAAGAAATTGAAAATATTGTACTCAAGCGTGATTGCCTTTGATAAATTTTATTAAAATACTTAGGTATGTATACTTTTGTATATAGAATATTTGTATATATTCTATATTCTATATATAAAGGGTATACTTACATATATTTACATTTATACTGCTTTATATTCCAGATACAACCCGGTTCTGGAATTGGAATCGATATCGAACCAAAAAATAACTTAACCTAACATATATTGTTGAACTAAAACCGAAACAAAACCATAGCATAGTCATATATAATATATATGTATATATACAGCATACAACAGCATCTCAATCTCAAATCTCAAAAGTAAATATGTATGCTTTTTATGCTACAACATAAAAAGTAAGATTAACACAAACTAAATTTCCCTATGTTGTTCCCTTTTTCTGGGATATTTTTTGAAGTTTATATCAAGAATAAGAAAACTGTAATATTTAATGAAAAAGTATTTATTTTTTTATTATTTTATAAATATAAAAAATTCAAGATAAGCTTAAATAATAATACACGCACAATAGTAGTTAGAATATGTATGTTCTACGGCAAATGAGCAAGCAAAAAAATGAGCAAGAATGAGCAGCCCATACAAAATCAGTGAAAAATCGCGAACTTTTTGGTAAAAATGCTGCTCAATGAGCAAGAAATAATGAGCAGGGGAAAAGAAAATGAGGCAAAAAAAAAAAATGTATGTATGTTCTAGGACAAATGAGGCTAGAAGCGAAATATTGTGAAGTTTGGTTTTTAGTTATTTCAAGGTCAGAAGTTTATTAAATTTTAAAAATTATTTGTATTTTGAATATGTTGTATTTCTAATATGATACTTTCTTTTTATCGTGAGAAAGAATTCTTTTAGCAATTAAATTTAAAAAATTTATAAGTGGGCGGGAAAAAAATGCATAAGCTTGTCTGGACAGGTTCGTGTAATTTGAAACTTTTGATTTAAAAAGATATGTATATTTATTTTCCATATATTATTGAATTATAATAATTATTGTGAAATCACTAAAAGTAATTTTATACATTTCCAATTACAAATAAATACTTTAGTATCGCTATAAAAGCAGCAGTGAAGTCATATTTGCATTTATTATTATTATACCGTTTCAAAAGAAAGCAATAAAAGTTAAATTTATAATGGAGAATAGCAAAAAAATTTGTCAAATTTTAAGAAAATATAAAAAGATGAATTTTATGAAATCAATTAAATCAGAAAATTTAATTAAAGATAAAATTTACAAAATTTCGAATCTTAAGCATGTAACTACAAATCAATTCGGAGATCAGATTGTGGCAATTATCAACAGCAAATATTCATATTTTTTACCTAAGAGAATGGTTAAGCCGATAATGTCTGAATTTAATTTGAGAGGAAGCTCATTAGATGTAATATTATATATGAAATTCATCGGCAGCACAGAAGAATTATTAAGTACAGGTGAAATATTAAATGTTCCAGATTTAGAATTCTACTGCG
The DNA here is from genome assembly GCA_963920725.1 of Rhamphomyia laevipes. NCBI lineage: Eukaryota > Metazoa > Arthropoda > Insecta > Diptera > Empididae > Rhamphomyia > Rhamphomyia laevipes. The sequence continues at coordinate 33,216,865 of OY987257.1, forward strand.
AAGGAGAAACATCGCAAGAGTTAAACTACATATCTGAAGAAGAAGATGATATTATTATATAATCAAAAATACAATATATTGTAATGTGCAATAAAATAACAAAAATATAAATAAATAAAAAAAAAAATTCTTATTTCAAATACATGTGTTTTCTTAATTTTTTTAACATATATAAACCATTTTTTTGTCTATATATAAACCACATTATCCATAATTATGTTAGAAATATTTTGATTATGATCAGGTTTGAACACCCATTTACTATGATGGTATCAGGACCATCAGGTTGTGGAAAAACAACATTTATATCAAATTTAATTAAAAATATTGATTTATTAATCGATAAACCAATACAAAAAATTATTTGGTGTAATAATGAAACAAATGCCTTACCAAAGAAATTAAATTTTTCAAACATAGAATATATTAATGGTGTTCCAGAAACTATTAACAATGAAATGAATGTTCCCATTTTAATAATTTTGGATGATTTAATGCTAGATGCTTATAACGCAAAGGTGTGTGAATTATTCACCAAGGGATCACATCATCGTAATCTCTCTATTATTCTAGTAAATCAAAATGTATTTCATCAAGAAAATTTTCAAGAGATATTTCCTTGAACTGTAAATATTTAGTTTTATTCAAAAATCCTCGAGACAAATCCCAAATAATGCCACTGGCACGTCAAATATTTCCAGAAAATACCAGGGAATTTATAAGAGTATATAATGATGCAATATCTTCGCCTTATGGTTATTTAGTTTTATATTTAAACACAAGATATCAACGATATTTTTAGATTTAGATCTAATATATTCAACAAATATTTTACTGTGTGTTATTGTACTCGAAAACAACTACAAGATAAAAATTTATGCCAACATAATGAAACGATTGAAAACAAACCAACATATTCTGTATGTATTAAAAAATTCTAATCCTAAATTTAGAAAAACAGTACTTCAAAATTGTGATATTGAAGTTATAAAAACAATATGTGAAATTGTAATAAATATACATTAAACGGTAATAATAAGATATCAGATCGAATTCACAAGCGATTACAAAAACATAAAAAAATATTACGTCCAAAAAACACATTAAATACTAAACGAAAAATTATTATACAAAAAGGCGAAGGTTTTCTTTCAGTTTAGCTAGGCACAGTTTTATCGGGTGTTATAGGAGAACTTATAACTAGGTTAAACAAAAATTAAAAAAAAAAAAAAAAAAAAAAAATGAATAATTTACAAAGAATGCTAATAGTTGAACCAGAGCTTTATGAAAAGCTAAAGCAGAATTTTTTAAATGATGATGAATTAAGTGAGCTAGATAAAAACATGAAAAACATTTTATTTAATAAAAAATGTCAGAGCTTCAAAAATGGTACCTATATCGACAAAATTTAATAAAATCTAGCAACAAAAGACGCCTTGGAGAAAACCCCAACACTCCAACAAATTCTATAAGAGAAAATATATTATCTCAGAGAAATCACATTTTATCAAATTTCCATAAAAATCCACCTCAAACACATGCCGGACAATTAAAATATCAAGATGTAGGTACTCAGAAGAACGAAATGTTAAATTTAGATAAAAAATCAGCTCAAACACAAACCAAAACTTTAGTAAGTAAAAATGTGGGAACACAGATAAATGATTATGACGAAGATGATGAAGTTTTTCATGAATATTCCCCATCAAAAACAAATAATGATAATTACGGTTTTTTGCCAATTGTTGTTAATGAAAATAGTGATAGTGATATTGGTGGTTATGATGACGATGATGAAATCCGGGAAAGAGCTTTATCAGTTGCTAGCTCAAGAGCCCGTTTAAAGGAAAGAAAATCTATAAATAGCAAAGAATTACGTATGTTTGAGTCAGATAAAGGAGATGTCATAAGCGTTCCAATATTTGACAAACCAGAAATATCAGATAGTAATCCAGCAAGAAAAAAACTTCGCTAATCATTAAAAAAAAATCTGCTGACGTACAATTAAAATTAAATTTCCCAATTAGTAAATTGGATACCCTATAATTAAAAATGGATCTTGAGAAAGAATTTCATATCACCTTATTGAGCGATTCGTCACTCAACTTTTATCCTGATAATAGACTAACATAATTTACAAATAAAATTCATCAGCATATTGATTTAAGAAACACAAGATGGAAAGTAGGACTAGCTGAGGTTTTTTTTAATGAATTAGATAACGTCATCACAACAACCTGCACTTTACTTTATATATACTGATTTAATAAAACCACAATTTTATGGAGACAGTAAAGTAAGGTGTTTAAGAATTGTAGAAACTTCAGATAGTTCTAAAAAAGAAATTAGAGAATTTTCAAAGATTCATTATTTTAGTGTTGAAAAATCTCATTTTGATAATATTTCTATTATAATTACGGATAAATATGGCGAAAAAATAAACTTTGCTTCTAGTGAAACACCAACAAAAATTGTTTTGCATTTTATGAAAGAACATGAAATCACTCAAAAAATATAAATATTGATGCTAAAAATTCTAACTATTCAATACACGAAAACATGATGGAGCGTCAATACATAAAGTATTATTTAGAGCAAGCTGGTGGAAATTATGAAGATATTGGTGCCATATACCGCTCAAAAAGTAAAATTCAATGTGGTAGGGGAATAGGAAGTTTTTTTGGCGGGCTATATAGATACCTAAGACCAATTGTTTCCTCTGGAATAGATATTCTAAAAAAAGAAGCTCTGTCAAGTGGCGTCGAAGCTTTATCTGATATTTCAAAAGGATCTAACCCAAAAGAAGTTTTTCAAGACAAAGGTGTACAAGCTTTAAAAAATATTAGGCGTGGCACCATTCAAAAATTATATGATATGTACGGATCTGGAGGTCGAAAAAATGCTATAAAACGCCGACTAAACTCGGAAAATTTTCATTTACCTGCATTACTACCAGCTAAACGTAGGATTATTAAAGCATCTAATAATCTGCGCAAGAAAAAAACAATTAAAAAAAATAATAAACTCCAACGTGTAGGTGATATTTTTGATTAAAATAAAATATGAAAGAGTGTATGAGATCAGAACTTGATATTTTTAAATCACCACCTGTAAAAACGAGCATTTTAAAATCAGAAGAAGTAGCATATAATCCTATAGCTTCTCTTGATTCGGCGTCAATAATTGAATTTGTATCATTAGGTCATGGAGATACATACAGAGATTTGTCTTCCACATATATAAAATTTAAAGTACAAATATTAAAGAAAGATGGCTCTCATTGGAATAATGATAAAACTGGTAATCCACCTAATGAAATGTCAATAACACAACCTGGCGTTATCAATAATTTGTTACATTCTCTTATAAAACAATGTAATGTACAGTTGAACGGAAAAAATATTACCGCATCAGATAGTAATTACCATTATAGAGCATATATAGAATCTCTATTAAATTATGGTAAGGATGCAGCAGACACACATTTAGAATGCTCTGGATGGTTTCTTGATTATCCAAATGCTGAAAATATCGATAATACTGGTGCAAACAAACGAAAAACAAAATATGAAAATAGCGCCGTTGTAGAAATAATGGGAAAACTACACGTAGATATGTTCAATCAACCTACGTTATTAATAAATAATGTTGATGTTAGAGTTTTACTAACTTTGGAAAAACCAGATTTTTACTTTTTTGCTAACGAAACCGACAAGTGCCAGTTAAAAATTGTAGAAGCTACACTATTTATGAAGCACGTTACAATTAATCCAAGCATATTATTAGCACATAACACAGTTTTAGAAAAATCTAAATATCATTATAAACGTTTTTGCTAAATATCATTATAAACGTGTAGAAATAAAAACTTTTACAATACCGGCAAACAATACCAACATATCTTTAGACAATGTTTTTATTGGCCAACTAGCAAATACAATAATTTTTTGCATGTGTGAAAATGATGCTTATTCTGGAAAACGTTCGAAAAATCCATTTAATTTTCAACCATTTAATTTGTCGCAATTTGTGCTTTATGTAAACGGAGTTCAAGTACCAAATTTAGCAATAGAAACAAATTTTACCGAAAAAAATCATACAAATACAAGAGCATACCATACGCTTTTTAGTGGAACTGGAATTCATCATGATGATAGAGGACACCAAATAACTATGTCAATGTTTGAAAAGGGATATTTTCTTTTATGCTTTGATCTTACGCCTGATGCTTCAGGAAGTAATAATTTATGCCAAAATTTGTTAAACCAAGGCACTGTGAGAATTGAAGGAAAGTTTTCTAAACCATTAACATCAACAATAACATGCATTGTTTATGGTGAATTTGATTCATCCTTACAAATAGACAAAAATCGCAATATTTACACCAATCTATAAATAGATTAAATAATTTCCTATTAACATTAATTAACATACAACATTCGAGAAAGAAGACGAAGTTCAGACACAACAACAATAAAAGCAAAAAAAAAAAAATGAAATACTTCAGAAATTGCAAAAGTACTCAATTTTAATGAACATACAAATAAATACTTCAAAGGTGTCTATTCTCTCGACAAAATTCCAAATTTTAAAAAAACGACTTGCAATACATATTAGTTATTAATACTGATTTGTCTTCTGAGCCTGGAGAACATTGGGTGGGCATTTTCTTGCCAAAAAAAGGATATCCTGAATTTTTCGATTCATATGGTAGAAGACCACAAAAAAAGCAGTTTTAAAACTTTCTTATAAAAAACTTTAAGAGCTATATATATAATAAAAAGAGATTACAAAGCAGCTTTTCTACTGTATGTGGTCAATATTGCTGTGTATTTTTATGGTTCAGATCTTTTGGACAGAGTATGAAAGAGTTTTTGAAGAATTTCGGCAACACTAATTATGCTAAAAACGATAAACTCGTCAAACAATTTTTTAAATTCATATTTCATTGCAAAAACAATATTTATAAAAAAGGTTGCATTCAAAACTGAAACCCAATTAGATTTTAGTATCGATTTGTGTTAACGAAGTTGAAGTATTCCAAAAAAGTGATGGGAAAAGATTTTAATAAAATGATTGCCGATGCAAAAAAAAATAAAATAATTAAACATAAAAACAACAATACAAAAATTGCAAAAAATCTGCTGCTGTTATATATATATTTCTTAAACGAAAATCACACTTGTAAAATTTGTATTGGTTTTGATATTGAAAATTATAAACCACTGGTGATTTTTCATCGTACTGGAAAGAATGTAATTGAAATTGAGTACCAAGACTGGATTGAACATTACGCCAAATATCGAAATCACTACGAAATCTCGCCGAGGTAAGGCTTGTTTTTAAAATTTGGAAAAGTTGAAAACAAGAAAATGTTTTATATTAAACAGGAAAAGAATATGAATATTTCATCAATATAGTTGATTTAATACAAGCAGTTGCAAAATCGTATAGCTATGCTACACCAAGTCTGAATAAGTATATCACAAAATATATAAATAAATGTATAGAAAAGAATGTAAATAAACTTGGTCAAGAAGATTTTTATATACCCATGAATTTACAGATTATTCAATGCAATTACTCACGTCTATTTTATGAAATTCCAATTTTGTTGCAAAATAAATTTAAAAAAAAATGCTTAACTTAATTATGTTTACCATTTTTTTGAACTAGATATTAAGATTTTTTTTTTAATTGTAATTCAATATTAATAACTAAATATGTAAATATATATATATATATATATTATTAAGACAATAGTTTTTTATTTAAAATTTAGGGCTTATTGTTAATTTTCAGATATCTTGGCAAAGCCGCGCCGGCTCCGCGCATAACCCCCGGGCGCCCCCTCCCGCGCCGCGCCGCGATCGTGCCATAAATATTCTTATATAAATAAAAAATTGGAAATAAATTGATTTATTTTCATTTATTTTTAAATAAGTACATAAATATATTTTATTTGTGTAAAAAAAAAATAACATTTTGGAAATTAGTAAAGCATAGATGTTTTTTCCATATGTGAAAAGATTTTAAAAACATTATTGATGGCACATCTCGTGCAAGGCTCCCATTGATTCCATGTATGATTTTGGCATTCAGTTTCATAATTAAAGCTTTTTTGCAGATTCAACTCTTCATTTATATCTATTATTTCGGATTTGATGTATTTTTGTAGAAAAAGTTTTTTCTGATGTCCGACCACAATAATTGTGTAACCATTAAGATCACTTAATATTGATGAAAGTGTGAGATATTCAGAGTCACCGTTTTTCCAATTTAACCCATTAATATGCTGCAGACAATAATCGTTTTGCTGACAACTTTTCATACTTAGTTCTTCTTCAGCAAATGGTGGCTTGAATAAAATACAATTTGGTTTGATGGAAGTAGCAAACATATAACAAAGTTCTTTAACAAATATTTGCGAATAATTTCCCTGCAAATATTGGAAATCGATGAAAACTATAGATTGACGATTATATATTATTTTTTTTTTTTTTAAACGAGACAACAAATCAGTGTGAATGGTCGAATATGACTGAGAATAATGTATTTTATTACGAGACTAAGGTACTAACACACAACTAGTAAGGAAAAGATATTTAAGCCCATGTCGCTCGTAATATTTTTTAATTATAAAGAATCGCTCTTTCAATTACTCTCTGAAATATGTCTCTCATAAAACAACAAATTGTTAATGAGTTGCACAAATCACCTAGAAAAAAATTTCCTCGAAGAAAAGTCGTTCAGAAAGGTATAAATGATACATGGCAAATTGATTTGGTAGAAATGATCCCCTACAAAAAATTAAATAAATATTATAAATATTTATTGACTGTTATCAAAATATGCATATGCAGAACCCTTAAAATCTAAAAATTCTTCTGAAGTAGTAGATGCTATGTCAACGATTTTTGCTCAAGCTGGTAAAACTCCTAAAAATATACAATCAGATCAGGGCAAGGAGTTTTTTAATAACAATTTTAAAAAGCTTATGATAAAATATAAAATTAATCATTATCATACATACTCAGATTTAAAAGCATCAATTTGTGAAAGATTCAATAGAACATTGAAAAATCTTATGTGGCGCCAATTTAGTTTGCAAGGAAACTATAAATGGATATCTATTTTACAGGAATTGCTAAATAAGTACAACAACTCAGTCCATCGAACTATAAAAATGAAACCCAGTGATGCTTCAAACAGAAAAAACGAAAAATATTTGCTTAAAACTGCATATATAATCGAATAAAAATATTTCGAAAAGGAAAATTTAAAAAAAATGATTTTGTGAGAATAACTAAATACAAAGAAGTTTTTCAAAAAGGTTATGAACCAAATTTTTCGACCGAAATTTTTCAAATTTCGAAAGTAAATAATACAAATCCTGTTACTTACATGTTAAAAGATTATAAAAATAACCCAATACATGGAGGTTTTTATGAGCAAGAAATCACACCTGTACAAAATCCGCACGCATAATTAGTAGAAAAAGTTATAAAACGAAAAGGTGATAAGGTATTTGTGAAATGGCTAGGTTTTGATAAAATACACAATACATGGATTAATAAAAATGCTATATTATTATAAACATTTACTTTTATTTAATTATTTGTAAATACATATATTAATTTTTTTTACAAAAGTTTTTTCCAAATATTCTTAGATTTATTAATCTGTTTTTTTGTTAAAAATTATAAAAATTTAAGAAATAATATTTTAAAATTATCTATGTATATAGTTAAATTGTATTCATAAAAACATTTTTTGTTTTGTAATTGTAAGTTAAAAAAATTATTGCTAATTTAATGTTGCTGAACTTAAATTTAATTTATCCAATAATTAATTTTTTACATAATTTAATTTCGTTTAATCATATTCTATGCCATAATGACCCCAAGCATAAGTATTTATACCATCACTTAATATATATCGTTTGTTATCGCTTGCGTTTAAGGCTATTTTATTTAAAGTTGTTGTTGTTGTTGTTATGGAGTTCAGATCTAAACAATTGCATAGTACCAAAACCTACACTATTTTACAAGCCGGGAAATGCGATCTCACGCTAACACATGCGCGCAAAATTTAGTCAGACTTTTTTACAAAATTTTTATATGTTGATATGAAAATTTTGTATTGAAATGAAATGAAAACTCTCGTTATTTATATTTTATAACAAATATATATCTTTTTTATTTACAATTTTGTTTAAGAATATTATAATAATTATAAAATATAATAATAATAAAGAAAATTAAAATTTTGTTGTAATTCATTATTGTTTGGAACTCATGTTGTAATGCAGGAATTCTTATGCCACGTCACATCACATCGCGTGTACATAAAAAATAAAATAATATTAATAATATATTAATAATTATAATTATAATACTGATATTTCAGTTTAAAATAAAAAATTAGCTAAAAAATTAATAACAAAATTAATAGGAACATTTCATTTCATATATTGCATATATTATATATTTATTTTTTATATAGTAAAAATAAATATATAACCAATAATTTTTAAAAATAATAGCAAAATAAAAGGAACATTTAGTTTTCTACATGCTAACTAATAACTACATAAAAAATAAAAATAAGAATAACAAGTGACTTTTCAGTCACATATATCAAAAAAGCAATAACAAAATAAAAAAAAGCAATAATAAAATTAAAAGCGATACTTCAGTCTTATAATTAATAAATTAAAATGCTTACGCTTTAATTATTATTTTTAATTATTTTTAATATAATATTATTATAGTTTTTTTTTATTAATTAATTAATTTTAACTTGGATGGATAACCTTAATTATATATATAATTTATTTTTTTTACAAATAATTATAAATTCGACAACTAGGAGAAAAGGCGATGTAAATATACATATATTTATCAATTACAAAAAAAAAAAAACAATTAATATTTTTTAATATCTTTGATAATAAAAACCTCTGAGAGTATGTTTTTTTTTTGTGTATTTTTACAATAAAATATGTAATTTTATAATTATGTATAGTATAATATGAATCAACAAAACATACAAATTACAAATTGAATATTAGTTTTTTTTTTAATATAATATAATATTTTAATTAAAATTTTCGTACTTTATTTGGTTATCTATATGTTAATATAATTTCTTCTCCCTAAATAAGCGCCAAATAATTATAATAATAATATTTACTGTTTTTTTTTTTTAATTTTACAAATTTAGTTTTTTTTAATCAATTTTATAATAACAGTCTTTTTCATTCTGAGGTTTTATTTTCTTTTAGAAATCTAGTTTGTATTTTATTATTTATTATTGTTCATTATTATTGTACATCGGCACGTTTATGTTCAATAAGTGCACGAACTGTACCAGTATCAGCAGGTAAATCAAATTTTCGTCAATTTAATGATTTATCTTTGTTGCGTTCATTAGTGGGCAGGCAATCAGATCTACAAATAGCACGAATCCACTTTAAATTTAATTCCTTATCTTTAGGAAATCCAAAAGTAGGAATTGATGGTGCAGAAAGAACATAATTTGATCTACAACCCTGCACCACACAATGTCTCGGCATTATAAAATCCAACAAAAAACTTATAAGTAAAAAAAATTGCACTTAATTATGTACACCTATATGTAATTTAAATTGCTTTTAGCACACTTATTTATTATTAAAAATTAAATTATTATTAAAAACTATTAAAGTATAGTTTATTTTTATTTACAAAAAAAAAAATATTTTTTTTTGGTTAGAATTTGTGCTAATTTTTATCACATAAATTACACTAGAAATACACAATGCCCGCACAATATTTTTAGATTAATTTAATCTATTATTATTTAATAACAATTTTAACTACTTTTAGGTTTTTTATAATTATTATTTACCTATTATATTTAACTTTTCTTCCGAACATTCAGCGCTTGGTATTACCGGCATTTAATTTTGACGTATAATATTATAATTTCTGTGACTACAAATTTTTGCGCATGTATTGTAATGACACGGCTTTTAGTAGTGTAGGTTTGGATAGTACAATATAAAGTTTTATTATTAAACAATGCATTTTTATACTTTTCTATATCCAAATTTTTTACAATATTTTTTTTAACACCTTTGGCTCTTTTTATTGTTTTTCCATTAACACAATCAACAAAATACATTTTCGATTTTAAACCTATAAATTCCTTTATTATTTTTCCATTTAGTTCGTCTTTAAATAACCCTAATTTTTTTTTATTTACTAAAGGGAAATTGTAAGGATTATTTTGTTCATAGTCGGACGTGTCAAAAATAAGTTTTTTAGGGTCGGTTTGTAAAACGTCTTCCCGAATATCGTCATAAAAATTGTCTCTTGAAATCGTATAAATAAATGAATCTGTGTCCATGTAATTTAAAATTATTTTGTCATCGTATTTCTTTTTCATATATCCATAATGGAAGTCATACATATGAAGCTTTGATAGCTCTAACACAGTAAACCCTAGATATATAGGTTTGTCATATATTATATTAACGACGTTTAATTGAACAGCGGATAAATCATCAGTAAATACAGAAATACTGTGGAAGTTGGGTTTAGCTATTAGAGCTCTTGCCCCTAAATGTCTACGTCTACTCTCCCAACAATCTGCAATTCTAATGTCTTTTCTTTTATCCACGTTCTCCATTGTTTTTCCGTATACGGCATTATTCATAAGTTTGAAAAAGTCTTTTTCGAAGGAATTTTTTGCAAGAGATCTATAGTGGGTATTAAGATTAATATACTTTTGCAACCAATTTGATTGTTTAAACTGGAGAACTTTATGAATTTTTCTTAATTTTAATCCATTTTTTAAACATTGCTGAAGATTTCGATAATGAATTATATAATTTTTTTTATCATTTAAATCTAAAATTAATTTCTCAGTTTTACTCAAAGGAGGTTTTTTCCTTTCACAACAAAAAGGTAAGTCATTATGCATATCATGTAAACTATATGGATATTCCAAATCTACCTCAAGAATGTATCCAATTTCTGAGTCAGGTGAAATCATATTAATATCTAATGGCGGGTTTACTCATTTAAAATCACCATATGGTAGAGATTGGGACATTGCCCACCCATATAAATTATTAGCATCGAGATACATAATGTATTTTGAGGGTAAATTGGGGTCATAGTCTTCCATGTATTTATTAGAAGCTTTGGAATGTCTTAAAGAACATTGGCTAATCCCACCCCGAATACCCTCCTTGAAAAATTTGTATTTATCAATATCAGTGAGAAGCTCTAAATTGATTTTTGTATATTTTAACATTGCTTCCCAGGCCAATCCTGGAGCGGTATAAAAGTGAGAAACGTCTAAATTATAAATTTTTTTACATATTCTTCGAAAATTTTCAAATACATCTGCAAGTAATAAAACGTCTGTCTTCAAATATAATTTCAAATAATCCCACATGTTTTGACATTCTAATTCTACCCAAGTTTTTTTAGCATGGTCATAGTCTTCGTCAGTACAGTGTGTATCTGTCAAGTCGTTATAAAAATTAATTTGTTGTGGTAGTGCAGTTTCATTCAGTTTTTCCCAAGAATCAATATAACTATAAGGAAAAACTCCTTTACTTTGCAACATTACAAGTTTTTCAGGTTAAAAATACTTTTTTATTTCTAGCAAATGATCTTTATCTAAATTTTGAACTAGAGTCTCTAAACTACATTGCATAAATCTAGAAGAATCTAAAAATCTTAAAACAAACCTACGCTTATTTTCTATATAAATGTTTTTTGTTAAAGAAATATACAATTCTTTATTAAGAGGTATAACATTTATATTTACCTTGTATTGAATTAAGTTCTTTAAAAAGTAAGTGACAATCATACCCCGAAAAATTATGAAAATAAACCGGAAAAAAATTAGGAACTTTACATTCAATATTACACTGTTTGTGTGCTGGTCCACGGTATTTACCTGTAAAATGGCAATGATCTCTCACTCTAATGTCCTCAGGCAAAAAAACATTCTCACAAATATGACATTTTGCCTCTGTTTTTTGATAGATGTTTTCTTCGGCTGTTAATAATTCCATTGACACCATTTATATATAGTTGCTTACATTCACTTACTAACGAAGATATAAACTCTTGAGCACAGTTTTGTCCTAAATATTAGAAAAAGTGTTATTTAAAAAAAAAAAAAATATAAACAAAAAGTAATAATATTTAACCTGTAAACTCCATATACTTGTTAACACTGGGATCAAATGAACATTTTATATAATATGCAAAAGCAATTGGTATATGAGGGGCTCAGAATCAGAGTGGCCTAACCCACATTCAAATTATTTCGAGCAAAATACAAAACAAAAAACATGATAATTGAATGTGCTTGTGAAATTTCCACTATGAAGATATTGATGCCAAATAAAAACTTATAATTACAGATTTTCCTTTACTTTAATTTGATGTATGCCATTTTATCAAAATCTTAACGGAAAGGACATTTTTTGTGGGTTAGGCCACTCTGATTCTTCTGAATAATTTAAAAAAATAATAATTTGCGGGATAGGTCGAAAATTTAAAATATTTTTTAAAGGTGTATTATTGCGACTTTTAATAAAAAAAGTATGAAAAATAGATATTTAGAAAAAAAATATATAAATAAAATGTATTTTTCAGAATTAAAAAAAAAAAAAAATCAACAATAACATTAGTTATTAAATAATTATTATTCTTCTGCATCACTTTCACTAAAAATAATTTCTTCTATGTTATTTGCAGTACGTATGCATTTATAAAAATTGTGATGTACTGGAGGAATGTATTCAATTAATTCCATCAAATCTTTTTTTTTTCAATGGATATTGCTCTCCCAATCGGATAAGCGATATCGTGGCTTAAAAAATCTGGAGCACTCGTTTGTCTCTTTTTAATATTTAAGACCGAAAAGTTTTCAGTTATTGTATTTGAATATTTAAAAAATATTTTGAACGGATCAGTATTTTGGTATCTTAGCCATTGGATTTTAAACCAATTCACTTTATTATTATTTTCATCTTTAGTCCTATGTGTTATACTGGATTTAATTGCTGTTGATGAAATAAAATCCCTCTTGGTCATAAGAATTACTTCAAAAGGATTCTTCTTTGCCGCAGTTTTGATTACTTCAACCCAGTCTTCTGGTACATAAATATATTTAAAATATTTTTTATTTTTTTCAATTAGTCCGAAATCTTGATCACATCGCAAGTAGGAATGACCAGAAACTAAAAATTTGTGATCAATTTGTTTCACCATATATTTATCATTTAGTACCATTTTAAGACAAGATAATGCCATTTTAATATTTTTATTTTGACCACCACATTGATCAGAATACATTATCAGATGCGATGTTGTCACTTTCCTTTCTATATAATTTAAAAGGCAGCTAGCAACTTCTTCAGCACCTCTGGAAGCAATGGTTTCGTTCCAATTGTACATAGTAGCACGATTATTTCCTAAAGAAAAATAACCAAAAAGCAATTGTATAAAATATTATACGTAAAAGTTATACTACGAGTATACCGATTTAAAAATATGATTTTTCAGTTTTTTCCAAAATTTCTGGAGAAACTAAAAAATCTAACTTTTTAAAATTAATTAGATTACTTCTTTTGCAATTTTATTTAAATTAAAAATAAAACTTACCTAAATTATGTACACCTAGGCAATACGTCCATAATTGGCGTTTATAATAACATATGCTAGTGGTGAGAATTAGTGTAGGAAGTGTTTTCATAAGTAAATTTTATTTTATTATTTAAAAAATCGCAAGTTTTGCAGGTATCACTTGTTGGAGAACGAAAGTGTAAATTAATTTTTTTATTAAATGTATCTACAAAAACATATTTTGAAACATAATTTTCTGTTTCAGATTTATAGAGCTCAAATAATTTTGTAAGGTTAAGTTGCGGTGAAAGATACTTCCTATTTGAGTTATCATTCCTGCTATAGTGCGACTGATATGCTGGTAGTTTATTAATAAATTCAATAATTTCTTTAATTTTTATTTCTGGTGTTTTAATACCAGGTGTGTGTCTACCTCTTTTATCTTTTGGGGCTACCCTTTTACCATCAATATCTTTTGCAGCTAGAGCGCGAGTGATCCTGCCATCACTCACTTTTAAAATTGATTTGAAAAATACCTTGCACACTACAACATCACTCCCATTTTCGCATTTTAAATAGTAATTTCTGGTAAAATTTCTTTTACTATTACTATTTTGAGTATAATTTCTCTTTTTATTATTAATTTTGATTGAACCAAATAAAAATGCTGTTTGTAAATCAAAATTGGCTAATGAGTAATAATCATTAAAAATTTTGGTTTGTTGTTCAATATTGATTTTACCAGTACAAATATTTCTGCAATTGCAGTTACCATTTTCAAATTTTTTTTCTGGTATAATAATGTTTTTGGTATTCTTATATTTTTTACCAGAATTTCTTTTATATTTTCTCACATTATGTTTCCAATTAATTGGATTTCTTAACCTTTGCCGACTTTGTTGCACAGTATCTTCATTAATGCTACACGGCAATAATTCATCTAGACATAAAACAATATAATATTATGAAATCATATTTTCTAGTATATAATTCCATAAAAAAATTACCTTCGCAAGGATTTAATTGATATTGATATTCAAATAGTGAAATATCTGAATAATTATCCTGATCAGAAGGAATATATTCTGACCCAGAAAACACGAAAATATCTAAATTTGAAAATAACAGGATGATTTTTTTTTTTACTTTTATTAATTTTATTTATATAAATACCTGGTGAAGAAGTAGAATTCATATTATATTTCAAAAATACAATTTTTAACTATATTTATATAATATATTTTATTAATTTAACAAAAACTGAAATGAACTAACACGCGGTTTTTTAAAAAATATAACTATAATTTTTAAATTTCTCGAATAAATCTCGCAAACGTTGTATTAATGCCAATAATAACTAGCTTAATAAATACGATAATATTAAATAAATGCCAATTAATTAATATAAATAATTACTTACAGTTATTACTAACAGTATATAAAATTATTAGAAATATTAATTATTATACAAATTAATATTAGTGAAACTGTAAATACTGTTTTTAAATCATTTTCTTTGTAATGTAATAAAATATTAATATGCATATAATTTTTTAAAAAATCATAGTGGCCTAAACCACATTGTGGGTTAGGCCACTCTGAATTTAACAAAAATTAATAATTCGTTCAGAATCAAAACTGATTTTTTTTAAAATAATAAAGATTTTTTTTTTTTTTTTTCGTGATCAATAGCATTATATTCTAGAGTAGCTTTAGCACCGATTAAGCAAATAAAAGCAAAAAAAAAATCGTGTGGGTTAGGCCACTCTGATTCTGAGCCCCTCATATGTAGCCTTGTTTTTGCTGTTGATGATGAATTCGGATTGTTGATACATGTAGAAATGTTTTCCAGCATACTTTCTGAATCAGCATATAGTATAACAAATGGCACTTCCATTTTTTTTTTATAATTTTTAAAAGCTAAAATATTATCACCTTTTGATGGTAAAGATGTAACTATTTTAGAACAATTAATTTCATGTTCGTCCAATAACTGTTGATTACAAAGATGTAGTAGACATTTTGTACATAATATTACTGCTTCCGTATGTTCTGTTAATTGACTTCTGATTAAGCGAGACAAATTTTTTATCCATACAAAATGGTATTTATCTTCTTCTTGTACCACCAATAAATTAACGTGATTTTCTTTTTTTTCGCTGGTATGATAATATGGACCTACTACTTGTATTTTGTTTTCTACACCTACATCTAGCTAGACCATAAACGTTTATACTTATTGTATGATTTAATTCTTCAATTTTTCTTATTTCTGAAATGTTGACTGGAAACTCCATATCGCCAAAGTTCAACTCTGATACCTTAGAATTTGATAAAATTATAAAATTATCGTAAATGTTTTCAATTTGATATTCAGAGCATCTAGCTGGGTTATTGGGTAGTACATTTTTCAAAGCAGCTATTAAACACCACTTCAAACAATATACATCACTGTTTTTTATATTTAGACAAGCCTTTCTATCTTTGATGGATTTTGGAAGCTTTATGTAACTAGTTCCTTTTAACGGGGAATATTTCGCAATATTTACTTCAACATGAGAAATTTCAGCAATACTCCAACCGCTATCTTTCTCTTGAAACTCTTCTGATTGAGATGAAATCTTTTCAGTCATATCTTCATATATGGTGTCAATATCGTTTTCATATTGAAGAATTACCATTTTTGTATTAAAACTTTTAATACTAATCATATTTACTATTTCTTCATCATTATCTTGCTTGTGCGGCTTTACGTATTTAGCAAATATTTCCATATTAAATTTAACCAGCTTATGTAATTTTAAAATCTCTTTAATTTTTCCAGTTAACTCGTTTTTCACACTAGCGAGAAATTCTTTTACTAACAAAATATTTTTATCAACATTTTCACAGATAAATGTTATTATTCTTCCAGCGAATCCTTCTTTAATATATTTCAAACGATCTCCAATAGAAATTGAGATTTTTGTTTTATGCTCGTTTGTTCTTATATGATAATTCCAATATTTTAGTGAAACATTAATTTTACAACCTTCACAAAATCTAGAATTATTGGATGTTGACTGTATATCATTCAGTTTTTGTTTTTTTGGTGGTGATGGTTCAGTTAATAACTCTGAATTTTCTCTTTCAAATTCACAATCACCATTTTTATTTATTTGCAAATTTGAAGAATTTACATTTTTTTTTGATGAATTTTCATATGCCGTTTTAAATTAGATGACCGATTAAAAGTTTTTTGGCAAATAGCACAATCAAATTTTTTTTTTTTTTTTATGTGTACTGTTAACATGGATATCTAAATTATACTTTTTGGTAAAAAATTTACCGCAAATAGAGCACAAAGAATTCATTTTAACACTATATGTATATTTAGAAAAAAAAACCAAACACTTATGAAATAGCCTCGATAAAAATCAGAAACACTATTAACAATTTAAATATTTGAGTTTTCCTTTTATACTTTTATGATATTATTAATTAAGTAAACGTAAAAATGCAACATCTAAAACTTTTTCCCATAATAGTAGTATTTAGCTTTTAATTTTTTTTACTGATTTTATAATAATTGTAATTCAATAATTTTTGAAAATGAATTAGCTAATTAATGCAAAAATTTTAATATAAATAATTGCTAATACAATTCTTTTTTATACTTTATATGATATTATTAATTAATTTAAGGAAACATAAAAAAAAAAATCCAATATAATATCGTATTTCTAAAAATAAGGTTTTAATTTTAGGTGATTTCGCATTATTATAAAATCAGTACAAAAAATTAAAAGCTAAATACTTCTATTATGGGAAAAAGTTTTAGAAATAAATAAGATATGTTGCATTTTACGTTTACATGATTAATAATATCATAAAAGTATAAAAGGAAAACTCTATATAAATGTAAGTTATTCTTATTTAAACAGTTTTGAAAAAATGTCTGAATATTTAGTTGAAGCGGATTTTTTTGTGGTACTAGAGGACTTAAAGATCATTTGTCCGAAATGTAAAATGTTATCAACCGATGTCTGGAATATATCACAAAATAAATATAGATCAATCGGACCATACCTGAACCTGGAAGAGGCGTTGAGGGAGTTAGTAGCATGGAGAACAAAGTATGGAAGCTGCAATATGTGGGACATAAATACCCCACATAAAAATTATGGATTTTTAATTATTTTTTAATGAAGTTATAATTAATTTGTTTTATATGAAAAAAAAAAATTTCAAAATACAAATAATTTTTAAAATTCAATAAATTTCTGTTTTTTCCCCCTGCTCATTATTTCTTGCTCATTGAGCAGCATTTTTACCAAAAAGTTCGCGATTTTTCACTGATTTTGTATGGCTGCTCATTCTTGCTCATTTTTTTGCTTGCTCATTTGCCGTAGAACATACATATTCTAACTACTCACAATAATATTATTTAATAATCCAGAAAATGCACAACTTTAGTTAATTTCTGCCTATAATATTTTGGTATTGAAAACTTCAAGTTGTACATTTTGCAGAGTAATTTAGTCTTATTTTCAGATATTGAGCGTTTATTGCTGTAACTAAGAACGCTCTATGATCCACAGATAAATCGTCATGAAATATGTATACATATTGATTATTAAGATTATTGTTTACGTAACTATGTGATTTTAAGAAAAAAATAATATTTTTAAAATTAATATTTTTTTTTAAATTCTAACAAGCTGCTTTACAACATTAACAATTCTTTTAGTTTGTCTTCTTGACTTTTATTCAATTTTTCGTAGCTTCTATGGCGATATTTTAATATACATATTAATTTTTTGTATATAAATAAATTTCTTAGTTCTTGGCGGATTTAATGTATTTTCATTAAGTAAATCTCCAGGATATCTTATGGTGAATTCGTTTCTAGAGAACAAATTCTGCATTTTAAAAATGTTATATTTTTACAGTGTTGCCTTCAAATCGCAAGAGTTTTGCACTCTTTTCATTTTACAAACGAACAGAAAAAATTATACATTTTTTTTTTCAGGTTTGCTACACTGCCTTGCAGTTTATTATTTATTTATAAATATTGTTGAATTAAATATTTTATTATTAAATCAAAATTTCAACGGGTTATCAATTTTATGAAGACAAAATAATTTATAATAGTGTAGAGCAGTGGTCGCAATTATGTGGCACGCGTGCCAAAATTGGCACGGTTCAAAATTTTGCTGGCACTCGTGATAAAAAAAGCATTTACAATATAGTGTTTTATTTTAATATAAAAACCACATCAACTGAAAAATTAATTTTACTTTCAAATTAATCGCAAATTATCAAATTCTATATTTTAATTATTACATATATCTATAGTTTTTTAACTCCTCAAAAATTTGTTTGATTCGTAGAGACAAAAGCCACTTTAGAATCGCTTATGAACTTTAGCTTTTGGTAACGTTCCGATTTGCTCAGTTAAAGTGTAGTGGGAAATGTAATTTCACTTGTGGCAACCGGAAGTGTCAATTACATGTTATCAGTCAACACCAGTAAATGATAATAAAGAAATAAATATCCAAAAAAATCTTCAAGAATTTGGTCAAGTTTGTGCACACAAAATTTATTTCCAAATCGATTTACGCACGTTAAGAAAATTGAAAATTTAATAAAATTTATTCGATATCCTGATAAGTTTATTTCCGATAGTAATTTTGCAGAATTTACTTGGCTAGGGTTCGGCAATTTCGAGAGAGTTGTTAGAGTTCCAGGCTAGTTTAATCTGGCAAGAAAAATATGTTGTTTTAAGAATAATCATCGAAAATCAACTAAAAGAAAAAAATACATTTTTTAATATGGACGATGAAGTACTGAAGTTGTGGCAAAGTCTTCCCACTGAGCCTTCGTCATTAAAAAAATTAGCAATAGCTGTACTAACTGTCTTTCCATCGACATATTTTGAGCAAAACCAGAAGTAAGATAACAAGAAACAATTCCCAGGCTTGTGTTGCCTTAAAGTTAACGAATTATTTACCAAATATAATAAGTATATTTTTTTATATATATAATAAATTTATGAAATGTAATAAAAAACCAAATAAATCATATTCTTTTATTTATGTTATTTCAATACATTTTTATAATATGAAATTAGTTCGGCACGTAGAAATATTGTTTTAATTAAAACATATTTTTTGGCACACTACCTAAAATCTAATTGCGACCACTGGTGTAGAGGGATTAATATATTAACTATATTTTAATTTTTAGAACTTAATATTGCTCGATTAATATTATGAAAATTTAAATTGTATTGAACCGTTAAAACGCTTCCGAAATAAGACACAAATGTGGATACATATTGGGAAATAAATAACAAAATATTCTATTATTTTGTTATGCTCTCAGTGCTTTTATTAAAAATTTGTCTTTTAAAAAGAACTATACAAAAATAATTGCTTAGTAATTAAATTAATAAATATTTTTTATAGTTAATTAACAAAATTTTTAAATCTTTCGAACTTATAATAAATACTAAATTAATGTTAAATGCATATTATTTCATTTTTGTTTTTTAATTTTATTATAATGCCTGAAAATTTACAAGTTACATAAATTCATTTAATTTTTTATTTTTAATAAATTTTTAACACGATGACATGATTCTCCGTCTTTAATCGTATTATAAACCTCATCATCAGATGAAAATGAAGAAGTATCCAAAAGTTGAGATTTATCCAAATTTATACCATAAATAATTGCTGCGTTATTTTCATCCATTTTTATTTTCTGTTTTGCTTAAAATCTTCCACTTCAAATTTATTGTCATTTGAATTTTTTTTTTATATTTATTTTATTATGTTGCCGTATTGTGCGAGGTAAAAATTCTGCACCTTAGAAAATTTAGATGCAGAAAATGTTACATTTACAGGCATTTTTACAGGCAAAAATGTGAAATGATTTTTTAAAAAAAATATACTTTAGAAATCGATATAACAAAATTTAAAAAATATAATTTTTCTATTCTCAATTATCATAAATCATTGGTAAAGCAACAACAAACAAATGCAAAATAAATTTGCTCATACTTCATAACCACAAATTTGTTTTCTCAGAACGTCACTATAGAAAAGAAGTTTTATTGTGTATGCATGCTTTTGTAATATTTTTATGGAACTGGAAATATTTTGAAAAAAGACAAAAATCGTATTCTAAATCATCTGTATAGAGTTTATTAGTTTGTACGTAACGTATACACAACAAGTTTTACTCATCGTTTAAAATTACGAAATTTAAAATAACGAAATAAAAACACAATTTTTAATAACTTCAGATATTTAGTTATACTTGACTAATAAATTATTAAACTTGAATAACCAATTTTCATAATTTATACTTGACCTTACTTACAACGAACTTTTGTTACCTTCTATTACGTACTATTTAATTTTTCTTACAGATTTTTTTATGAATTTCCAAAAATAACAAAAGTATAAAAAAATCGGATGAAGTAAAATTAAATTAAATATTAATAGTCGTTAAAAGAAAAAAATACATTTAATTTATATAATAATTAATTCCCTCATTTAACATTTAATTTGATAGTATTCGTCAATTTGTCGCATTTGTTTTTATAAATAAAACATGGATAATAATATAACATAATATTTTTTTGTAAATATTTTCACCATTTTCAGATTAAACGTTTTTCGAACTAAATTCAACGCAATTTGCATACTAAATTAATAAAAAATGCTGAATTCACATTGAAGAATGTTGCACGTATTCAATCTCATAATCGTATACCACACCACTACTTACCGTTTTTAATTTTATTAAATATGGCCCTAAATTTAAAATTTTATTCATAATTTGTAAAATTTGGAGAATAAATTCATTTGAACTCATAAATTATTGAATGGAAATTGTAATTATATAGCTACCAATATATCCCATTTTTTATGTCAAATAGCTGTCAGTGTCCCTCCCTCCAAGAGGGGTTCAATGCTGGCTTTACTTTATATCAAAACAAAATTTATTGTACATTATGTCTATATCATTGCATATGATGTATTATACACTTAGAGCATAGAATGATAGAATACAGGAGCAGCTATAGTATATTATAATTTATGGTAGATTTTTTTTGTGGGGGGAAGAGAGATATTTTTTCATTCTATGCTCTAAGATTATACATCTGTGAACAAAACCAAATTTAAGATACTTTGTTGAAACCGAAATCATATTAAATTTATCATTGAACTCTGAATTCTTTGGGTTTGCATCTCTGATATTCTTAACTGATTATAACCCCATCTATGTGAATAATTTAAATTTAAATTTATCAAAGAAATTTATAATTATTGCAATATAACAGATATGCAAACCGGTTTTTGAACCGAACCAAAGGACTGGTGAAGCATTGTGGAACAAAGTCCATAACTAAAAGTAAACCACTTTTACAATTAATTAGCTTAACTAAAGCGAAACCAAACCATTTATTTTAAATAATGCTTTAACTGAACCATAACCCAGTAATTATATTGTGGTTTATGATTCGGTTCATATTTTAACTTAATATTCTAATTTTATTATTTTTTTTATGGAAACGTATAAACTTGAATGAACTTACTGATTTGTTTTCATTTTGATTTTGTCAAAATAAAATTGACTAGTCATTTTGATTTTATCATCTTCACTTTAACAGCTGAAAACCATTTAGTGAAAAGTATTATTATTACACACTACATACTATATTTATTTATTTTATAAAAAAACAATGTTTGTATCGAACCAAAACCAAACTAAAACCAAAAGTCAAATCAATCTTTAACCAAAATAGAACCACATCGAATAAACTTTTGGTTTGCATCTCGGTAATATAATAATAATAATAACAATACTCTAAAAATTAATTGAACCTATCCTTTGAAATTCAAATAGATAATTTTAATATAATTTTTAAAAGTAATATTTTCAAAATATGAAAAATAGTTATTTATTTTTCTTTCATATTATTTTCATAACCGCACCTTTAAAAGAATTGGAAATAATTATTAAATATAAATTTTAGAAAATTTTGTTGCTATAAATAATTTTAAGCTATTACTATTAGATATTTTGACCTATGGACTTATCACCTAATGGGATTATACCGCTTCAAGCAGAATTTTCAATTTCGATATCTCAACGATGAATAATCATATAATAATTAGACGATTTTCAACCATTTTATTATACACGGATTTTTTCACACTATATCCAATATAAACTAACTTTACTTTCAAAAATTTCACTAAAACATTTTCTGTAAGCAGTTTCCCTAAAATTATTTCATTGAAATTGGATAATATTTACCACATGATCTAGAACATATCAAATATTAATCGGAAATTTTAGCACGTACCAGGCTACTAACTTTTACTTTAGTCCACACATGCGTAATCAATAATCCAACCTGTGTACAAAATTTCATTGAAATTGGATAATATTTACCATATGATCTAGAATATATGAAATATTAATCTGAAATTTTAGCCAACACATGCATAATCAGAAGGTCTACCTGTAAACCAAATTTCATTCATATCAGATAATAATAACATGCTATAAAACACGTAATTATATAAAATTCGGAAACTAAAACTGTTTTCTAGGAATCCCCTGAAGGTCAGGAGAGCAAACTAGAACACAAAATTAGCCTGTATATAAAATATCATTGAAATCGGTTCAAAAAAAAGAAAAATTAAATCGGAAACTTAACATGGACCCCCTAAGCTACTAACATCTAATTTGTATTTGGTCAACCTATGCATAATCACGATCTCAACCTGTGTATCAAATTTCATTGAATAATAATTACATGCTGTAGAACATAAAGCAAATATTCTTTGGAAACTAAGTTTCTCGTATATTAGTTTCCCATGAACGTACTAAACCTACCAACAACAAAATTCTGGAGTATCAACTAGATAACTAAATGAATTTGTGTATATGCAATTGATTGAAATTGAAATTGGGTGAAAGTTACTGTATGATATAGAGCGTTGAACTTATGAAAAGTAAGTACGCATTTTTACATGGACCCACTGCAGTATAAACTTTAAATTTTACAGGCGCCAAGTACATACAGAAACTATCATATGTACCAAAATTTATGCTAATTAGATAATAATTACTATGCTCTAGTCCTAGTGCATTCGAAATTTTAATCGGAACTTTTACCATACACCCCCTGAAGTTACAGACCTGTATCTGAAAGGCTTGTGTACAATCATGATACCAACCTACGTGCCAAATTTCATCCAAATCTGAGACATGAAATTTTTTTTAAATAATAAATTAAATAAATCATTCAGTAATATAATAACTGCTGATAATAAATAAATCTTTTTGTTCTATTTTGTGATAATCTATTCAAATACCCCTTTATCTTTGCAACAGGCCAAGATTTTTTTTCGGAAAGTCTCATAATCGGCGTTAGCCAACATTTAGGCAATCAAAATGTAATTTTTCCCTGTTTTATATTAATAAATTTGATATAAGTTATATTATTAAATATTTTTGGGGAAATTATTTTATTAAGGTGATTGTTCATTAGGGGGAAAAGTTTTAGACAAATTTTTATTGAGTATATTGTTTTAGTTAGGCGCTTGTTAGGCGTTCCACATACTACATCCGAAAAGTTGATACGATTTTTTTTTTTTTTTTAATTTTTGAAGAAATTAAAAAAAAAATCAGAATACTTTGATACCAAACTATTGAGAAAATAATTCTTTATGATTTTTAATTCATATGTTTACATAACATAACAGCTGATTATGACATATTAATTTTTCGGATTGCTGCAATATGCGGATCAAAATCGAAAATATTAAATATTTGACAATCGTTCCCTGAAAAAAGGATTTTTCGTACGAAAAATTAGTGTAGTATGCGGCCTTATAATCGTTCTGAAAAAATGCTATCCGAAAAATAACACTTTTTTTTTTTTGTAATTAAGTACTTTAAAATATATTTTAGTATTAAAGCATACTAGTTGATGCAGAATTTATCAAATTATCATTTTTTATTAAATACAAGAATATAATTAATAAATACTATCAATACAAGATTCTATATTTCAAAATTATAAGAAAAAAATCAAATTTAATTTTTTAATTTTAATTTTTTTAATTATTTTTCTGATAACTTTTTTCGTATCAGCTGATTGTCAAATGCAAATGTTTCATTCCATTCGTTCCTCTGATAGAATTTTCGTACGATTTTTTGATTTTTTTTTCGTATCAATTTTCTGATTCTGATTGTGATTGAATGTTTTTTTAATCTACACAAACTAATATTATATGATTTTGACAGATTAAATTTTCTGATTTCACATCAAACCGAAAAAGCAATCAGAAATTTCACTTTTTCCCTGACAGACCGTTTTTCGTATAAAATTCCTGAACGATTATAACAAGCGCCTTATGGAAATCTTTTTAGGGAAAACTTGTTCCTTACGTTCTTTAACTATAAGTGTTACAATGTACTAAAAAAAATTTAAAATATCGTTTTGGATCTAATTTGATTTGTTAACGTTTTCAAGGTCCAATATTCCGAATCTATATCAACAGTAAAAAACGTGAATACGTACGAGAACGAGAGCCTTTACACATCCACCACTCCTTCCTTGTACGATTTTAATGAAATTTTGTACAGTTTTGAACACATTCTTGTTGATGCACGAAATAAGTTTGGGTCAGTTGTTTCACTGGATTCAGTGGATTCAATATTAAAAAGTATTTATTTTAAATTCTGTGTTTTTCTAGCCCTAGCGTATTTTAAAAATTTTATATCTCAAATTTCAATGAAATATGTTTCACAGATTGTTTTCGTTGGTATCTCCGGAATTGGATTATGTAAATCCTAGGATACAACATTTTTAGTGGGCTCATTCTAAAATTTCCGTATTATATTTAATATGTTTAAGAATATAAGCAGTAATTGTTTTACAATTTTAAAGGTTAAATGCATACAGGTTGGTTTTATGTAGGTGACTAAAAAATTGCAGGTCGCTAATTAAAATTTGCTTTAAATATCTACAATTTTTAAGCATGCAGTGTGTACGTGTGATACGATTCCTAGGTAATCCGTTTTTTTATTTGACTTGATAAAAATTTAATTATTTTAATTATTTGGATAAGGTCAAATATTAATTACTAATTAATTTATTCAAATAACACTAAAAATTGTTTATAACTTTACATTTTTGTAATAACATACGTTCAAAAATGAACCAAAGTTATCATCGCGTATAGCTATATAATATTTTATTTACAAATTAAATAATTTTGGTGTAATCAACTAAATCTTTCTTAAATAAACAGATTTGACAAGACTATTTACTATCTTACCAAAAATGCATCAATGGTTCTTAAGTGCAATTTTATATATTAAATGCTATATAATATTTTTTTTTGTCATTGCTAGTCAAAATATCATAAAATTGTTGTGTTTTTTACCTTTATATTACATATTATATATTTAATATTATAGATTATACGAATACAAAATGAATTTCTAATGTTAACATTGTCTCCCATAATTTTTATTATACTTATACTAAAAAAAACAATAATAAAACAACAAAGGTTCTTTGACATCTGTCAGGCGAAATTAAGTAACAAATTCTTATAGATTTAATCTAAAAGATGATAATAATTAATTCAATCAGCTGTAATTTTATACATAATATTTAATGTTTGTTTTATTTAAATTTAATTTAAACTAACTTAATTGATAATATTCTGGTGCAAATTCGTTTGCTATATTACTTAAGAAATTAAAATCCGATGAACTATCAGAATTTTCTAAACCTGGTAAATTTGATCCCGGAGCATTCGCATTAAATGGTACTGAGTTTTGATTAATCGAATGGTTATTTTGTGGTTCATAATATAAATTATCGCAATGTCCGCCAGATACATCTGGTGCGTATGGTTCATTACTATATTCACTAGTAGGGTATCCATTTCCGTAATAGAAACCACCAGTTTGATTTTTTGTGTCATAAAAATTGTGTGGTGAATTCATAGATGTCGCTTCGAATTCACCATGGTGATAAAATTGGTTTGAGTATGAAATATTATTGCAGCCAGGATCCTGCATATGATTGTAGTAATTTT
This sequence comes from Rhamphomyia laevipes, assembly GCA_963920725.1. Classification (NCBI taxonomy): domain Eukaryota; kingdom Metazoa; phylum Arthropoda; class Insecta; order Diptera; family Empididae; genus Rhamphomyia; species Rhamphomyia laevipes. Next base: position 33,243,626 of record OY987257.1, read on the forward strand.
GATTTTGATAGTTTAGTGGTGGTTTTGTAACGACGGAACTATGACTGTGAAACTTATTTGTAGACGTCATGTGGCTGTTATGCGAAATATCATTTGGTAATACTGGCCATGTTGTATGCCTAGGATTTACTAAATCTGGTGTGCCAGCAAATTCATTATGAATAGGATGCTTTGGATGGTGATGTTGGAATTCATTATCATATTTAGCATAGTATTCTTGTGAGTTCGACTGAACAATTTGTTGTTTAGGATAATGTCCTGGAAAAAATCCTTCTTGAATATTATTCATAGTAAAACGCCCCTTTTGTGGTGGTATGTGGGAAATTTTAGGTATTTGAGTAGAGAATTGATGAGAATTTGTTACAGTTTGTAATGAATTAATCACTGGACTGTGCTGAAGTTTTTCTTGTTCTCTCCTATAATTTTCATAATTTGCAAACGGTGATGCCTTAGAAGATGTAGAAACTGCTTCCTTTTTAATAACCTTTAAATGAGAGTTATTAAATTTATTAAATAATAATTATTAGAATAAGCATACAGTATTATCTTCCTTTTTCTTAACTGTTCTACAACTTTCATCATCTTCGTCCAAGCTTACACTGGATGCAACACTGGAATCAGCACTAATCATGTTTACTTGATTATTTGGGGATACTACAGATTCCAATGTTGAATTTGGAGTAGCTGTAATTTAAAATAAATTATATGGAAGCTTAATATAATATTAGATACAAATATTTACAATTTCCTGTATTTTGATTATTATTGGTCGCACTTGGTGTGTTATTATTTTGCCCGCGAGAATTCGACGTTGAATCGGGGATATCATCTGATGGCAATTCGCATCCTTGACAAGATTTTTTTGAATTTGAATCTGAGGGTAAAGATAAAAAATAAGCTATTTTAAAACATATTTTTATCGCAATGCAGCAAAACAACAGAGGGGATATTATACTCTCACTCAAAATTGACAGTGATTGATATATTTTATGTCTGCTACATTCTGTGTTGTATTTATATGCGCCGGGTTTGCATTATATTATTTAAAGGTATTTTTTTAAATAAAATTATGCATTTTTATTAATATTTCTTTTTGTGCAAAATTTATTACAGATTATAATATAATCATTTTCTACTTACTACTATCAGACTGATTGTCTTCATCACCTTTTAAGTTATCCTTGTTATCTTCATCATCGGTTTTTGACAAAGTCTGGCGTTTGTGTTTCATACGTCGGTTTTGAAACCAAACTTTTACCTAAAATTAAAATATCCACCAGGAAATTATTTGATAATTATATTTTAAATATATATAGTATAAAATAGTGTACTTGTCTTTCAGTAAGGTCTAAGCTTGCTGCAATTTCAATTCTTCGCGGTCGACATAAATATTTATTGAAATGGAACTCTTTTTCTAATTCTAATAATTGTGTATTCGTGTAAGCCGTTCGCAAACGTCTGGGTAATCCATTTTCTGGAACAAATTCAGCTGTAATTATAATAATATATAATATCAGTATTGTTATTGGGGTACTAATATACTGTATGTAGAGTCAGAGTGCCTAATTAGTAACAATGCGACAATACACAAACTATTTAAAAATTAGAACCATATTTGCTTAAGTTAGTTATGAGTAAGTTAATATATTAATGTTTTTTTATATAATTGAATTTGCTATTATAATTTCTTATATAAAAAAAAATTGTAAAAATATTCTTAGTTCCACTTATTATACTTATGAATTAATTTTTCAAATTTTATTTTTATTTTTAAATAATACAATTAACGACAATATAATCAATCAACGGAACTTTATGAATGTCACTCAAAAATTAAGAAAACTGAATAAACTTCCGCTTTCAAAAAGCGATAATTTATTTGAAAGTATATGTATAAAAATGTTTTTGAGGTATAAAAATATGATGAAGAAATAATTTATAAAAATAAAGCATATAATATGGCTTAAATGTATTTTTCTTAGTTTTTAGGACTATTTTGAGAAATAAAATAAACCATAATGGTAATGGTTTTCGTCT
>OY987257.1:33245862-33284790 GCA_963920725.1 Rhamphomyia laevipes
TCATATTTAGTGTTGTACACAGGATATTCAAAATTGTTAAACTTATGTAATATTTTGATAGTACTTTATAATTATTATCTCTTAGTTAATTTAAATGTTATAGTAAAAAAAAGGGTTCAAATGCATAAAATGGAAAATATCATTACAAATAAAGGCAAATATTTCTTTCACTTAGATAAGACATATATTATATATTATATTTTGGGTCGAAAGGTCCTTTTTTTGGCTCTTTTAATATTAAATAGATAATTTATTTGCCATGAAAGATAAGATATTATATACTGTTATAAATTTGCACCAAGTGCAAAAACCAAAACGGACATTGTCCACCCAAAATAAAAAAATTACACACACAAATTTACATAGTGGTTATCCTTTTTAAAACTTCTTCAGATTCCACATTAAGTTCTAAGTATGTGGTAGATTCTTGCCATTAACGACATTCGGTGTGTTAAGTGGTTTTTGTTTAATGTGAAAAGGGTTGCTATCGCTTGCACCACAAAATAATAAATGTTCTCAGTAACTCTTTCAATTTATTGTAAAAACTTTTAATTTAAAATTATAGAAATATTGGCAAAAAAAAAAAACTCTTGAAGTTATATAGTACATAGTATAATTTTTTCAGTTAAATTTTGAACACATTTCTTTATTATATTTAATTAAGATGTATCGTTGCACAAAAAAAAACCTTAGATCAATCAGTCTTATTTGACGGAAGAACATAATCTTTATCTAAAGAAGATATTTCGGATAAAATAAGTAAATATAGAAACAACAAACCCTTCTTAATAAAATAATGAACAATCGAACGGATCGAATCTTATTTTATTCTGCTGGTAATAAGTTTTCTTCTAAGATATATCCAAATAAAATTAAAGTATTTTTACAAAAAGGGTGACTATAATCCTTTCAATTTGTGGCTTTCACACACACATACACACTTATATATACATAATAAATGTCCATATATATATAATATATATATATATATATATATATGTAGAGGAATACTCTATTCTTAGATTTAAATGTGAAGGTTCAGGAAAACCGAAAAAACTTTTGTTGCTTTAAACTACTACTTGACTTTACAAAATTTGATATATACTGAAAAAGGGTGCCGATTAAAATTTTGGAAAATATATAAGTATAACGTCCTTGATACTAAAAATTTGTTGAATATGTGTAAATATTGATATTGATATAGTACAATCTAGATTAGAGGTGATTATAGTTTATTATTGAATATTTTTTTTTAAAATTATTATTTATATACAAAATATCTATTAGTGCTTTACTTCCAAGAACATAATTTTAAATAAAATTATTTTAAGGAATTAAGTTGTAATATTAGACGTTATTAGATCCAGATTTTTAATTCAACTTCTGGTAAACTTCAAAAATAACCAGATAATTGACACATTTAACACATTTTCTTATTTATAATTTACTGTGTAATACAAAGGATTTTAATTATACTAATTAATGTATACATTGAAAATGAAATTAATTATAAAACTTATAAAAACTTACTACATAACAAAAGGAATATATAGAATTATATATTGCTTTCCTTCAGTCTGATTCTGATATAAAAGATTCTTATTTGATATAATAGATATAATGATGTTAACTTGTTAAATAATAGGTATTTATCAAATTGAAGAACAATTTTTTTGACATTTATTAATAAAAACCTTTATTAAAAAATATAATCTCAAAAAATATACGAATCTCATAAATATATATTATAAATAAATATAAATGAAAGTTACTGAAGACTGCTCTAAGTGATACTATAATTGTACTTACGACCGTCATAAGTTTAGGTTTCAGTACATATCGAAATTCCATCAGATAGCTTGAAAGTATGCTATTTCTATTGCTTATACATATATATTAGAATATTACGATGTATAAAGTTTTTGATTTATTTATATAAAATTCCTATACAATTCTCCCACATGGACATAATATATTTATATGAATGTGGATATAAACCCTTGTATTTTATTATACAGGAGATAATATCAACGATTTTATGCTATAACAACACCGTTAAAGTAGAATTTAATCCAATTTTTTCGATGTGCGGTACAATCCTGATTCCGTATAATTTCATATAATTTTAAAGTTTCTTTTGACAGATCATAGGAACTGATGGCGTTATAACAATAAGGCAATAATTGTTTTAGTTTAGGTACATAATAATTTGCAATATATGTAATAATATAATATTTAATTTTGCGGGCTATATAATTTGGAAATTGTTGTGCTAAATACGAAATTATTGTTTAATACATTCATTAAGAGCTACATCAATTATTGCAGAAAAACAGTTTTATGGTTTTTGGCCCATTTTCGAAAGATTAATTTTTTTCGAAATATTAGCTAATATTGCGCTCGTTATACGAACATAATAGATGGTTTTACTTCATATCTATAACATAGATGTGAAGCTGTGAGTCTTATACTAGGTTTTTATTCATTTTTGTGTTTTCTTTTCATTTCGAACTTAATTAAATTATATAGTATATATATTTTATATAATCTAAAATAAGCTGCTGAATTAGTAGAGTGCTTCATATCCTCTTTATGATACATCTATAAGTTTGGCGTCATATATTTTAGTTTAGACAAATTTTAAAATGTTGTATAGTACGGAAAGAAAATGCAAAATAAAATATTCTCTGTACAAAAATTACCAGTACGATGAAAAATAAAGTCGTAGTACTTCTTCTGAAAATTTAATAGGCATCTCTTATATTCAAAAATTGATTATATGGTTATTAACTATATAATTTAAGATCTATGAATAGGAGTAATTTTGAAATAACTGGAGTGTTGCGACGGAGAAAAGAGCAAAACAAATCTGAATTCGTAGAAAATAATTTTTCTATATTACGTTTTCGAGGTTGGAGATTCCAAAAATATATGAGACCCTACCAAATTTTCCAAAATATATATATTACGTTCTAGTTCTTTTAGGAGACTGAGATATTGTGCATGTCCCTAAAATAATGTTTTTACATGGTGATTGGTTCAGGAGCTAAGGCAAGTCGGTAAGAACCCTATTGAAATAAAAGGATGTAAAATTAAAATAAAAAACCACGTTTAAATTTTCTATAAAAGGCAAAGAAGTTTTTTTCTCCGTTCGTAAATCAAAATATATTTTGAAATTTTGATATAACATACATATTTTGTAAAAGCCCAATAAATTATCTTTTTTTCTATAAAACGTTGTATTTCAAAATCGCATAAAAACAGAATTTGGTGTATGCGTAAAAAATTGTACAAAAAATCTCTCTTTTCTTACAAAGCAGTGTTTGTATTATTAGTGTAATTGAGTTATCTCTTCTTGTTTTAAGCAGCTTGTTTTAAGGTTAAGGATACAGAAACATTAATATGGCATATAATACTTGTTGATTTAATTTGTTTTATATGTGAATTGTATGTCAAACCCAAATTTTCAAACAAATTTATGAAAAATTTGCTATACATGCAGTTTTCGAACTTATAATTTGTTCTCCAAAATATATCTCCCGCCCCAATATTATAGGGTAAGAAATGTAACACCTTAATATATTAATATTAAAATCAAAAATATATATATAAAAAAAATAAAGACCTACATAGATAATATGCCCATTTTACTAGGAAACTTTTTTTTTTACAGTGAAATAAATCTTTATTATGATGTTTAATATAATATAAATTAATATTGCCACATAAATTCAAAATTTTTGGGGTATCAAAATTCATGCAAAATTTTAACTTGGTATTGTATCATGGATTGACCACTTTGAAAATACATTCTCATTCTCTTGGACAGTAACGGGAGTAAAAGTATTCTTAAAAGTACATTGCGAATATCCTAGTTGGATCTACCATGAACTCTCTACCATGCTTGTCAGCATATTTTTCAGTTCATATATAACACACACCCTTAAATAATATAATTTATATGTGGGATAAAAAAATGTGATAATATAACAAACAAAATTACGCGCATCTGCACTATTGTATAGTAATTTCATAAATTATGGAGTTTATAATGCCGACGGTTGAATTTGTATAAAATATTTTAAAAGACAATCTAAATTTTAGAACAAATATTTGAACATGTATTTTAAATATGTTTGCCGGCACCTATTGGACAAACTAACTATACAATTATTACCGACTTCGAACCGTAATACCATTTTCAGTCATGATTTATCATATTAAATTATGTATAATTTAATGTAACTATATCAGATATTGTATAAGTACTCTTGTATAATTACTAAATTTATTGTATATGTATTTTGAAGTTTAATGACAACTTTGCGATACAATGCACGATGCAAAAAATAATTAATAGCCATTAGAAAGTTTTCAATGTAAGGTGTATTTTCAATTTTGGTGAAATTTGCAAATTCATATTAAATAAATACGTTCTGACAAAGAGTGGGTTAAAAATTCTATATGTATAGCGATTATAAATTCTTCAAGCTTCCCAACAAGTTATGAGGCTATTTAACAATTGCACGAGGGTAACAACACAGAACACACAGACGAACAAACAGGAAAATATTTTTAAAATATTATTCCTTGAAAGAAATAACGAATAAGTTAAGTATTAGTTTGTGAAATGATTAATGAAGTAAATACCTTAAAGATCTAGTGCCATTTCAAAAGAAAACACAATGAGGAACTAAATTGTCAAATTAAGCAAAAACCAAGTGTTTTAACACTAAACTAAATAATATTTCTATTATAATGTACATATATATTTTAATTATGATGGCAACATGATAATATGAAATTGTACATTACATATATTAATATAAAGTTATTCGTATCAAAAATTACGCGACATAAAGTAAATGTATTTTTTTAAACAGCAATTTATTACAGCTCAGTGATAATTCAAAAGATTTAATCAAAAATTTGAATTGTAGAAATTTGATAAATGATGGTGTGAAATTCAAAACTTTTATATCTAAAATATTATGTGTGGAGGAACTCATTTGTATTTACAATTGTTGTTTTGATTTGTATCTACAGAATTTAACAACTTTATAAGAGATATGCTAAAATATTATTCTTAATAAATTATTTGAATTCTTCGTATATATGTGAATTATATATAATTCACATATATAATTACAAAATAATAAAGAAAAACTTTATCAAATTATTGGAGTTTAATTTACAATTACAATACTAATAATAAAAATAATTAGTTTGAATTAAAAACAACATTTTTGTTTATTCGAATATTTTATATAGATTTTATAATTTTATTTGAATTTTTTCATTGTATAATTGGAATTACTGTTGAAATAAATGAACTACAAAATTATTAAATGGATTATTTTAGATGAACTAATGAATTAATATATAGAACTTAAATATAGCGACTCAAAAAAATCTCCTTTACATAAATTTCAAATCATAAATTTGGTAATTGGAAGATTAATAAAAATTGCATTATTGAGTGAAATGACAGCTATATAGATTTAAATTTTTTTAATATACTAACAGAAATATTTTTGTTGAAGAATGATAGCTATTCATTCTTCTGATAAAAATATGCTACTTTTTTATGTTGCTTTTTAAAAGACCATATAACTTTTAATTTTAAATTAAATAATTGAACTATAAAAATTATTTATATTTAATATACATTTCCAAAAAGAGAATTAATTATTAGTTTTAATATAACATTTGTGAAATATTATATACAACCCTCTTCATCGAAATATTATAATGTTATATGATATACTACCGACGATATCAATACCGACAATAAAGAATTAGTTCAAAGGCAATAGAACTTTTTCTTTTTTTTTTAACAATTAAATCGATGGCTACGAGCATGTTGCGTGTTTCGATATTCTTGAAAATTAATCGTATATATAATACACCATGTTGGATTTTTTTTCAACTAACCAACAACAACAAAAATAGTAAGAAATATATTTCGAAACAATAAAAAAGTATTGTAATTTTATATATTTTTTATGTGATGAATGAACTGTTTATAAAAATAAAAAAAATATGGCATAAAAAATTATCAGAAGATATAATTTTATATTTTAATATAAAACATGGCCGCTAAAAATACAGTTAAATACTAGTTACAATACCTCAAATTGTAGTTTTTTTTTTTTAAAAAAACACGAACATGTTGGAGAGTGTATTTAGTTTAGTTATTTTTTTATTGTAGAATGGGTTGTTTTTTCAGTTTTTACTTTATACGTTGGAAACATAATTATATATGTTTGGTTTTAACTTTTGAATTTCGTATCCAACAAAATGACGTAAAAAAAATATGTTTAATTTTCTCTAAGGCAACATTAATTTAGTTTTTTTTTTATTTATACAACCTTATTTGGAAGTCCTGTAATAACAAAAAAACTTTACTTTGCAGTAAAAAAAATATGAAAAAATTATATTTAATAATGGATTGATGTAAAAAACTTCAACAGAAAACATAATTATGGTATTATAAGTATGGTTTATTTCAAAGATACATATAATATAAATGTAAAAAAAATACAAGTTATCAAATTTAATAATATACATATATGCCATATTTACATACTATAATTATTTTATTATTGCGGAATGTTTTTAATAAAAAATTAGCTATTAAAATTTACCGAACCTATTACATTTATGTATACCCATCATATTTTTTTTTGTTAATTTATAAATATTTGCTAAAGACCGTATATAGATAGCCAATAATAATCATACATTTCTTGAGTTTTGTATTTCATAAATATAATATTATTATACTACTCACTATAGCGAGAAAATTGAACTTATCGCCACAGGATACATAACAATCAAATAAATAAAAAATAACTTTAATTTTGAGCTTTACTCCTAGAAAAAATAAAAATTTTTAAAAACAAATATTTGTAAATTAAATTATTTTTTCATTTCACAATCAGTTCCTACCAGCTTGCCACCCTGGGTCTGGATGGATATTGCAGTAAACCATAGAATGGGTTTGCAATATTGATTTATTGTGTTTTAATTAAAAGGAAGAAGATATAAAATTAAGCATTATATACTTCTTAATAGTTTTTTTCCGCCGCTATAAAAACAAGAATTTAAAACAAAACTTATTTAGTATTAAATATATGTATATAAGAATTTCATAATGCCAAAACAGATAAAGAACGAATGAATTTTTGGTTTAATAATAACAATTATATTTCATATTTTTACAGTTATATATATGTCTATAAATAATCTCTTTGCAATAATATGCTTGTCATAAAATACATATTTTTTTGTTATATTGATTCATTCCGTTTGGAAATTTGCTACATCATTTTTGAATCATCAAAATTTTCAATAATGACAATGATGATTTCATTTCGAACCATATATATGTATATATATTTATAATATTATTGAAAATCTTGCTTCATCACCTTTTATACATACATATATATTATAAAACTTATAAATATTATATCTTTTAAAGCTCATCATTCTGATATAAAAAAAAATCCTTCTTATAATAATTCAAATTTTAATTATTATTGTTGCATTCCCATTGGATGGTGATTAATATATATATTTTCATAATATACTATGGAACATCATATTTTTTTTGCTCAATATTATAACTAATAAAAAGTTTTCTAATAAATATATAGCAAAATTATGTATTTATTCCTTCTATAACATAGAAAGATTTTAAAAGATATGGTATTTGTTTCGAATTTATTTTGTGATAAAATTGTAGAACTTTTTAATCTAATAAAAAATATAAACTAAATTTTTTGAAAGTTTTGTTAATCAAATTTCAATTTTTGTATTCAAGAGAATGGGTCACTAAATCTCTTACAAAACTTGTTGATCGGATATTTTCTTAAAAATCAATATAATAATACTAACTTTATTTTAGATAAACTTTGTGCTATTTATTAATAAACTTCCGATTGGTAAAAAGAACATTATTTAATAACAACATATTGTACTTATAATATGAAGATTTAATTCTTATAATATTTAAGTATAGTCTACTAAATTGGATATTGTTACGATAATTTAATGTCACCATATAGTGAAAGCTGAAATTATATTTATTAATGTTCAAATTGATTATAATAATGAATTGCAATGAGTTTGTGCCATTTTTTTATTCTGGAATGATAATTAATTTAATTTATTTAGGTAATATGTATTAGTTTTAATTTAAATATTCATCATTAACGCTGTATTGAAGTATTACATTAGAAAAGAAAGCAATAAAATTTCCTTTTAGCTATTGTATAAAAGTATTTATGTTTATCCATACTATTATGGATACCTTATATGTATTGATTATAATTTACATAGTGTAACCAAATTTAAAATAAAGAATATATATAATATATATATATATATGTATATGTATAAAGAATATCATAATATATAATAATATATATATGTATGCAATAATAACGCTGTCAAAGTAGAAAACAATCCAACTTTAACGGCGTACAGTATATAATATTTCATATATTTAATTCGCAGTTCACAGGAAATATAACCATTATACTAATTCTAGCAAATGAATAACTTAAGTCCATTTTCTACCAACAACAAATTTTTGCGTACAGATATTCAATGATTAAAAGTAAACAGATAAATTGAGGAGTTTAATAATTAATCACAGATTCAAAACAATTGTCAAAAATATTAATAAATTGATGACTTTAATATTAAATATCAGAGATTTACTTGCGGTTTACACTAGACTTTTTCTTAGACAGAACATATGTTCTGTCTACGAAATGTCAAGTGTAAACCAGACAGGATTTCTGTCTCGACAGAAAAATCACGATTTTTCTCTAGGCAACTTTTCAGATTTTTTTGTAGATTTTTTTTGACATTTGTTAATTTGCAAATAGCGATATTTGATAAAAATGTAAGATTTGCTCCTGAAATTTAAAATTTAATTACTTTGCGGTGATTATTTGAGCGAAAAATTGGTTTACTACTAAATAAAGAAAAGATATATTTTTGAGGTGTGCATAACTTCTAAATATTTTTATTTTAATATTTTTATAGCTAATTGTTTTCTTGGTGACGACATGTTTAAAATGAAATTTTAGACAGTAATGTCTGACATCAAATAGCCAGCGTGTTTTTTTTTTGTCAAAAAAATATTTCAGACAGAAAAAACTAACATGTGTAATGACAGCGTTAAATAAACGGACAGTTTATTTCCCAGGCAATAACTATATGTTCCTGAAATGTTAATTTTAATCGCTTGGTAAATCTTAATCAGTAATTAGATATTATAATTAAATTTATAATCGTAAAAACGGGAGTTAGCTTTTAACTGATACATGAAATATGTTTTTTTATTTTATTTTTCTTATGATCTGCGCAATCTGTAACCTAGCATACAAATTATTAAATTTGAATCACATTTATTTTCTATAGAAATTTTGAAACATTATATTAAAATTTGTATTAAAGTTATATTGGTATTATAATATCAACATTTTTTGATCTGAATTGTTACAAAATTGAACCAATCAAATTTACACTTTTATAAATTTTTTATTTTCTAAAAAAAATTTAAATATTAAAAAATAATCAAAACTGTTATTATTACTAGTTATACATAAAAATAAAAAGTTTACAAAGTGAATTTTCAAATTTTTCAAAACAAGGTATAAATAATAAATTTTTGAACTGAGTTTGTTCGAGGGTTTAGAGATTTTTAGTGTAAACTAAATTTAAAAATACATAAATACTAACAGTAAATAAAGTTAGCCATTTTCAAAAGTCATTTAAAAAAAAAAAAAAACAGAAACAATTTATAAATAAAGTTTTTCACTTGACATTAAAAAAATTGCATTTCTATTGAAAATATTTTATGATTGATTACATTAAACTTGTTCATGGTAATTTTAAAGCTTACAAAGTTTAGCATTTATGTGATTTAAATCAATACTTGCTTTAAGACTGAAATATATAAGATATTTATAAAATTCGCCCCTATTAAATATATATAAGTATTTTTTATAATCAATTCTATGGTTATAAGAAAGAAAATATTATATTTACAGCTGTGTGAAAAAAAACTGAATACCTATTTTTTTTATATAGTACTGCATAGAAAGCAAGGGAAATATTTTTGATTGACAGGGGGTGTGGACAATCAACCCAGAACAGAAAGGAAGGATGATCCCGTATATACTGTTGGTTCAATTTTTGTCTCACCGTCATGTGTTTTAGTGATATATTCTCCCCATGGATTCGATTCACATTTTCTGTATTAAACCGAGACTATCCTAAAGATATTTTTTTTTCTTAGACCTTGTATATATTTATATAATTATTGAAACGATGTATAATTACTTATATTATGGTATTGTTTTATATCCCATGGAATACATTCACATTAATATACGAGAACTTAACTAAAATTATATAAAAGTGCAGGATGTGAAACAAGTTTTTTTCTTTTAGCTTCAGGTAATTTTGTAATTAGTCACAAGTTTTTTTCTTAAGAAAAAAGCACTCTTGCTTTAATGGACATAGTGTTTTTTTTTAAATAAACGACCATAAGAAGTGTATGTTTTCAATAAGATAAGAAAGTTTCGTTTGATTAAATGGTCTTAAAAAGTTTTGAAAACAGGTTAGAATTTTGTATGCTATCTTATCTTGTACAAAAAAAAAAATTCCCTAACACCAAAGAAAGTATAAATACAAAAAAAAAAAAAAAATCATTCCCCCAAAACAAAAATAATTTAAACAAACCAAAAATATATTTCATAGAACTACTACATTAAAAAAGTATATACCGTATATAAAAATTTTCTAGGAAGTTAAGGAACATAAAAAAAACTAAAAAGGATGACAAAATTTAAAATCCACAATTTATCGCTAAAAAGGGATTGAAAAGTCACCGCAGTTACAACAATGTTGCTAAATGGTGTGGGTATTCATATATATATATAAATATATATATTACTTATTATGCAGTTAAATTTAAACATATGTATTTTCGGTATGTTAGACACGGATATTTTGTATTAGTAAAGTAAGTCGGATAAGCAAAAGGATATAAAATCTTCAAAAGTCATGTATCATTTTCTAAAACGGAAACAATATTTACGGGGGTTAAATCGCGTGGTTGGCACGTGATTTCGCGACCATAAATTATTCTATGATGATGTTTAAAATCGTTATTTAAAAGTAATGGCACACTTTCTTTTTTAAATAAATTGAAAACTTCATTAAATTTGTTTTACAAATAATATTATATACAAAATTTCAATTAAATATTTATATATAGATAAATTTAATTTTTGTCTATTTCACAGGTAGGAATACAATATTATTTTATAATATATTAATTAAAAAAATGTATGCATTATTTATGCATAAAATCTTAATACTTAAATATATTTGAGATTTAAAGAAAAGTTGTACTTAAATACCAAAATATAATTTAATACGATTAACATATTTCATTCACTATACTGAATTCAATATAATACAATACTACGCAAGTTTTCGAAGAAGATAAATAAAAACTGATTTATACATTGGATGAACTATTAATCAATTTTCACAGTTTTTTTCTAAATTACCTAATATCAGTGTTCGAATAATTGAAATTTTACTATATATATATGAAAAAATAAACAGTGATATGTAATACGATGAACCATTTATTAAGATATATATATTTAAGTTTTCAGCCATATGGTGTATAAACTATGATAGAAGTTTAACTTAGAAATCAAAATTACATATGTATATGTATATATTTTTGAATATGTCAATATAAATATAAATATATCAATATTTGTTTTCTATAGTCGTATCATTTTCTTACCAACAACTCATTTATTTATTTAAAAATATTTGAATTTTTAATAAAGGGTATTAAATATCAGAAAGGCGGTTTTATGTATATTTGCTTAGTTTTAAAATATTAATATACTGAGGTAAAATGAATCAGATCATAATTTACTTTAGACTAATAATTATTTTTTTATGAACGAAATTAAATGAATGTAAAGAAATAAAATAATTGCATATATACTCATTATGGTTATATATAATAATATTTAATAAATATTCAACATCTGCCAATTTTTCAATAAACTAAAAAATCACATCGGGTTTTTTTTATTAATTTTTATAATATTTATATAGATTTTCTTAAGTAAAATAACAATTTTTGAAATTCTTATATTTCAGACATCTCATAATTTCAAATTTTATTAAGTTTTTGTATAATTTGAAATCTTTCAGTATAATTTCAAATCTTAACACGCTATATTTGTAACATTCATTTCTTATGTTTAAATACCTCAAAGCAACCAAATTCAAATTTAAAAAATATTTTATTCTACAGATTATTCTTTAATTCTTTTGATACATTACATAAAAAATGGCAAATTATAAAATTATTTTTTACACTCACAACTAATAACTAAAAACCACTAAAAAACTAAAAGTTGAAAGAACTTTAAAGACTAAGAGTACTGAGCAAAAACATTTCAATCAAATAAGGAAAGTAAATTTTGTGACTAAAACTACTATCTCAAAGGGTTATCGATCACGGACGACCGATAACGTTTTATATTAATTTAAATTTTAAGAATCCAGAAAGAATCATCAGACAAAAAAGTATTGGCTCAAATACCGTTTAGTTTTTTGAATGAAAAATGTTCTGAAAATACATTTCAGTACAAATTTCTTGACCATAACCCCTTCAGTTTTTGACTGAAACATTTTTTCTAACATTCCTTGCCAGTAATGTATTTGTCTAATATTTCTTTGCTGAAATGTCTTTAAGCAAAATAATAAAACTTTTCGAAAAAGCTAGCAAACCATAAATATTATTTTTACATGTACACAATCTTATGGTGAATTTGTTTCTAAGCATTTTGTTCCGTTCGTTTCTCGAAAAAAGGTTGAAATGAAAATAATTTCGTATTCGTTTTTTAAAAAATTCTACATCGAAATTTGCACAATATGAAGAATTTTTACCTTGCACAATACGGCAACATAATAAAACAAAAATAAAAAGAAATTCATATATCTGTTTGAAGTGGACGATCCTAAACATAAATAAAAAACAAAAACGGAAGAAAATTATGCAAGCAATTATTATTTTGTTCCACTAAAATGATGAACAGCAATTTAATTTTGCTTCATTCAAATATTTTTTTATTTTCAACTAAAAATTAAAATCTTCAATTTAAAACAAAAAATTATCATAATTATAATTTATTTTACCTTCATAAAATTGCTGGTCAGTCGACATTTTGAGAAACGAATTTACCATTAAATATACAAATCTTATCACACATTGTAAACTGTGTATAAATATTTATTAAGGTTTTTGCAAAGCAAAAAATCTATTATGTTAACACTCTATGGAGTCCTTCTGAGCGTCCCTTGTAATTTTTTTTAAATAGGTTGTATTTTGAGTCTGTATCAAACTGCACAGTACGGAAAGAGAAATTTAAAATTCGGTATTAGTCTTATCTTGGAAAATTATGCACCAAAATTCATGACAGGTAGAGGTAATGAAGATGAAATTAGTGTAAATTAATTAGTCGCTTAATTCTAAACGCGCTGAGTCGCCAAAAAATCTTTAGAATTTTTTTTTTATATAGATTATATTTATCTATTATTTTAAATATATATAATTCACTTTCATATGTAAAATATTTGGGACTCAAAAAATTGCAATAATATATGACTACTTACTGCACAGGTAGTTCTGGTGTGTTTATATTTTTTTAAAATTCTGTATTACATATTTTTTATTACTTTAATTAAAAAAGAGGTTTTTTGTACATATAATTTTACTTGATATTTTAAAATGTCAAATCTATTTATTAATTTAGTATGAAATTTAATTGTAATTATACAAGACTTTGATAAATTTATGTATTTTTAAGTTCCATAAAGTTAAAATGAATAGGTACATATTTCCAAACTTCAAAAATCTATAAATATAACAAACTCAAATTTTATATTTAGTAACTTTTACATAATTTATCAATGATTGATTATAATGTGTGTATATTTATTAATTAAATCCTAATATTTAACAATTAACAACTCATTTAAATTTAATTGAAGTGATAGGAAGAAGGAAGGTTTATTTTAGACTTTATACTATGTATAAAAAAAGTCATCAAAAGACTGGTTAGAATATGGATGATCAAACAAGATTTTTTTTAAAAACTTATGTACGTATGTATTGTATCGATTAGCTTTAGCATCATATAATCCAACAAATTCTTAATCAATTAAAGTTATTTTTATAATTATACAAATATTTTAATACAAAATATTCTATTATTTTATATTATTATGCAAATTATTATGGCCATTTTTAATTCAAAACATTTTTGTAACAATTTTTGGTCCTTGAAAATTTAAAAAGCGACAGCAATAAATGTAGCATAATTTGTATTGTTGTAATAAAAGTATAAAAAATGCGCGAATAATTAATTTAAATATAAGTTAGAAATTTTATATTTTATTTCATTCTTATTGCAAACCAGGGTTATAAGAATTTAATGTTGCAGACTCTCTTGTCAAAAAAAAATTAATAAAGACAAATTTATGAACACTATATTTTTTCTGGGTATTTTACTTCCTTATTTAAATAAATTTGTGGATCTGACATTTAAGTAAAATAAAAGCTTTGCAATTTCTCATTCATTTAGTAAACTCAAACTTATACTATGTTAAAAAATATTTATGAAACTAAGTTTAAAATATTTGCTTGCGCAGAATAAATATATTTTTAAACGATGAACTGAAAATATGCAATTCTCTTATAAAAAATATTTTAAAAAACCGTGAATTTTACTAAAAGATACTTTAATTCACCCCATTTGAATCAAATTATTTTGAAATTGAATAAATCGTTTTTATTTTGCATTCAAAAGACATTAAACGCAGTTGCTAAGATTTAAGTATATTGCTATATATTTAGTATAGATATGTATATACATATAATATGTATTTATGTACCTTATAATATAATAATCTATATTATACGGATACTGAATTAGTTCTTTTAATGTCATAGCATAATTTTTATCATTTTTTCTACATCTGTTGATACTCAATAAATCATTCAAATACTACATTTAAAATTTGAATATGAAAACAAGTATCCATTAACAGTCCGCGTTTTCTATACCAATAATTTATAATACTTAAATCTTCTGGTAACATTTGAACTCTGAAAAGCCCTGTTGTGTGTTCATTTTATTATTTTTTAATAATTTTAATTGGTTAAGATTAGTTTCTGACCAAAATATAGCTCACATTTTTGTTATTTTTCTAATTGTTTATAACGTAAATAATATATCTAAAGATATATATTTAAAATTTACTAATTGCAACTGTAAATTTTTTTTTATGTTTTTCAATTCAAATGAAGGAATTCGTATGAAATCCGTAATTGCTAAATATATAGCGGATACTTCTTTCTGTTGTATTAAAATAGTTCAATTTTCATAGCATAGTTCACTCTATTGTGTACGAATTAAATATCCATACCATATGTATGTATGTACATCAATTTTTTTTTGGAAATAGCAATTTATTACAAAAATATTAAAAATACAATAATATTTTAACGTCAGGTCAGGTATAACTAAACATTCAAGATCACGTAAAACTAAGTAAGCGAATTACATCTATAAATAAATTGTATAATAATATTAAACAAAATATTGAATTAGAAGTAATAATCATGAATTATACTACATTTAGATATTATCTTATAGTTAAATAATTTTCATATATTATACAATAAAAATATTATATATTGTAAATTATTTCCATTACAGTATAATTAAACCAATTAGGCAATTAAAGTATTTCATGCTCGAATTAGATAATGTCCCATTTAGACGGAATGATGAACAATTTAACAGACTGTTAAATTATTGGGAAAAGGTTAAGGTTTCCATTTTCAGACTAGGTTAGGTCCTTACATCATTATTAAAATAATTTTCTTTTGTAATTTAGGAGTATATTTATAAATACTTTTTTGTTGTTAAAAATAACCTTGTTTTGTAATTTATTCTCAATTTATAATACTTTGTAATTAAATAACCAGAAAATTTATCAATTGTCTGTAATTACGAAATAATTTATCTGCGTTTGCGCAAAATACATTATTAGAAGTTTTATGGAAATTCTTTGATATAATTGGGATTCATAAGTAATATTTTGACGAAACTTTTCTTAATTTTTCCAAATAAATTATAAACTAAAGTGATCTTAAATAAATATTATAAAGAATGTATATAAGAAGTAAATATTTTCAAAACACCCTACTGTATGCCTTTTTATTATCTTTGATAATAAAGAAAAAGTAATACATATTCTTATCTTTTTTAAATTCAAAAATGAAACCGCAAAGTTAGTATAATTTTGTTATTTATGGACGTTGGTATCTAAAAAGACATAAAATATAAATAAAGAAATCACACCTTGTTTTTGGTATATAACAAAATACATATACACATTCAATAAATATATATCTATATATAAATAAATCCATAAATTTGGGTTCGATTCTTTAAAATATATATACTAAAATATATACATAGTTATATAACAATGCTTTCAAAGATCTTCTTCAAAGATATTCCGCCCCACGCAAAGGATAAAAATATCAATATGAAAGCGCGCTTTCTTTTGGTTATTATTTGCATCTATCAGGTATTAAGGACATACTTGTTTAGCAATTTAAATTTTTACCTCTTGAAATTTCTTCTGCATATCAATGAGATTCTCTTTGCTATTAAATTGTCGTATTTTCTTCCATCTAACCATACCAATAAAAATATTTTTCCGGAAATTCAATATTTTGCGGTACAATGCACATTAAATGAAATAAAGTTTGTCTGAAAATTTTACATATTTTATGGATGCATAAAATAATAGTCTATTGTCTATTCTATATAATATTTATTGAGAAAAAAAAAATGTTATCTCATTCTTAAAGTTTGGTTAGTAAGTATAAGTAAACTGAGATAAATAACAATTTAATGATCCAATATTTTGTATTATAATTAAAATATTTTAAATGCAATATTTTAAACAATTAAATAATTGTTTAAATAGAACTATGTTTTGATATAGAAGAAGTTATATTCCAATTTTTGGAATCCTATTTAAATTCATAACCATAATCATTTTGTGTTTATCGAGATAAAATTAGCTAAGATTTTTACAATTTAATTACAAGTTCAATTTATAATCAACTAAATAAACTAATTAAAGTTTATTAAATAATCTAATATAATGCAAAACATTCACATAATAAAAATCGCGATGCATGTATGATATATTTAGATGGGTACCAGGGGAGATTGGAATTTGACCCGTCGTTAATATATACAACAATTATTATATTATATTAGGTTTAATTAATTTTATTTCGTATTTCAGTTATTATGGTAATTTATGGTCTAGAAAAATATAATTAATAATTAAGAAAATTGTTATGGTAATTATAATGTGTCGTCCCACTGAACTAGAATATATGGCTGCAGCGCTGTAGATGCCTTAATTATTTGGAATATAATTAGTGTTGGGGAAAAACGGATTTCGCTCAAAATATTTTTCTGGGTATTTTCAAGTTTGGAAATTCCAAATTGCAAAGGCCAAATATCCGACGTCCATAGCATTCTAAAATTTCCGATTTATATTTCACGTGTTCTTGGATATTTAACAGTTATTACCCAAACTTAAATGAAATTTGGTACTCACGCTAGTTTTGTGATCTAGCTTGTTGTTATAAAACTTGGGGTAGTTATTTTTAGTGGATCTGAATCATAGCTCCGAATAATATTTAGTGGATCTCAATCATATCTCCGAATAATATATATTACATTCTGATGTCTTAAAAGATCTAAAATTTTTAACAAAGCAATATTTTTACAAATTACTTGCGGTTACAAAATTATTGATAATTATTGTGCATACCTGCAAGTTATGTGCTCACTGCTCACCGTTTAGCAGCTTTTTTTTATTTATATTACATATATGAATTAATATAAAATTTAACAAACTATTTATCAATATCAATGCATAGTTTAAAATTAAAATATTATCATATGTAATATAAAAAATAAAATAATTATAATAGGTATATCTGATATCCTTCGCATTTTCTTTTCAATTTATTTTCATAAAACTTTAACGATCAGTTAATTGATAATAACATATCTCGAGTTTAATTGATTCCAATAACGACTAATAATTAAGCAGAGCAATCTATTGGCACTGTATTTTCTATGAAATACAAAATGTCACAGGAGTAGTAGTTTTTTAATAGTACATAGTTCTTTATGAAGTTCTTTATATAAATTATGATTTTTACTATGTTTGATTGGTGACTTTCTTTTACATTTTTTCTGCGAATATACGCAGAAATATTTGTAAAGTTAACTTTTTTATAATTATTAATTATAATACTTCAGTTAAAAAAAATATATAAAACCGAAAATTTTAAGAATTTCATATAAAACTTGGGGTAGCTAACCCGTTGAAATGACGTGTTATAATTTTTTCTTTATTCTTTAAAAAATCCGTCATTTAAAATCTGAAAAAATATTACTTATTGCAAACTAACATTTATAATTTCCTGCGGATAAAATTTGAGCATACATACAAGAAATAAATGCCGCTGTAATCATTTAAATCTGAAATATGATACTACCTCCGAAGTAAAAAATGAAAAATTGCTCGGTTTAGTTATTCGAATTAAAATTTTATAATATATTTGAGTTACCTATGTACCTAATATTAATTATTCTAATTAAATGGTTCAAAAATTTATATATTATATGTATAGTTGTATATGTAGAAGATACAAATTATTTTTATTCCATGAAGCTAGATCATATTTGACATAATTCACCCCAATGTATTACGTATCGCATAGTCTTTCCAACATCATCTATCACTTTTGACTTGACCTTTTTTCCATCATAGCAAGAGATAATTTCAAATCCTTATATTATTGTTCCCCAAAATACTGCACAAATATTATTTACAGTATATGTGCAAAAAGGTCGTCAACATACCAAAACATGAATATGTAGTATTTAAAGAATATCTTAATAGTAATGATAAATTACATTATATTTTTTAGGTATGCTTTACCGTTACAAATATATATTTTATCAAGGACGAGTTTAAAGCATCATTGAACTGATTTGTCAAAGAAGTCATTTGCTTGTCAAGTTAGCTTTTACTGAACGTTTAAGTTGTCATGAAGGACAACAAAAATTATTGCACAAGAGGGCAACATCAATTATTCTGTCTACAACTTACCTATTATATTATAGATCATATTGTTGGGTGGATTCTATTATCCATATAGTATATCACTCGACATTTTCAACTTCCAAAACCTAAGGGACATATTTTTTGTTGGGAATATGAAATTCAAATAAAAATAATTATTGGAATTTTTAAACTCCTAGATTCTTAAGGTATTTTTTAACAAGATGTCGCTTAGGTTTAGAGCTCTACTAAAAATCAATATGTAATCACGAGAGAGTGATGTTAGAATGGTGGAGGCGTATAAAAATACTTGAAGAGCTCTACCTCTACTAGACGTAATGCTTTACGGTATCACTAATGTTTAGAAGAGAAAAATGTATCGTGGTACCTAAGTTAAGAGGATGGTCTACTTTACTTCTCTATACAAAACTGATAATTGTTTCGCTCTCAGGTAAAAAATAAAACTGCTAACTTAAGGGAGCAAATAACTTCCGACTTGTAAAAAATAGTGCTTTTTCAAATGTTTCAGGAAAGTAAGATAACACGAACGAGTATAATATTTCTGAAGCAGGACGACCCACTCCCGCCGACTTGCCTCCGCCAACTCGCCTCCAAACCCAACTCGAAGTTGAGCGGTGCCGAGTTAATCGGAGTCGAGTTAGCGGAGGCGTGTTGGGCGGTGGCGAATTAATCAGAGGCGAGTCGGCGGAGGTGAGTTGGCGGAGGCGAGTTGTATTTCAATCTCTAAAAATATCTAGAATGTATTTTATATATTTGGAAAAAGAAAGATTTATATTATTCCGGAAAATAATTACTATCCTTTTAATTTCAAAGTTCTGACTGAGCGGTAATAATGCCAAGATAAATGCAATAGGTGAAAGTTATTTTATTTTATATATATACATCTGTACAATATAATTATTATTATACTTACAAAATATAAAACTACTAATGTTGGATAAAATAATAAAGCTTATATAAAACCAAATTTATTAACAGAAAGGGACTACCGGTCAACAAAGAAAACTAGAGAAAAACTGATCCTTTATGGGATATCTTAAATAATAGTTAAACGTGAAATAATTATATAAAAATTTATTGCAGAAAATAGATTTCATTTGATTTAACAAAAAAATAATAATAATAATACAATTTCAATAAATAACCTGGAAACAATTGAATTCAAATATAAAACTTTAAAATTCAAATATAAAACTCTTATATAAGACACACACGATGAAAATGGATTCAATTTGTCAGACCTGATTCACTTTGTAAGACCTGATGGATAATCTTAATGTTATAAATCTTGGTAAATGATAATTTTTGGGAATGGAATAAATAAAATTCTTAAATAGCGATCTTTAATTAGTTTTTTTTCTAGCTTGATAAATTATTAGATGCCTCTTTTTTATTCAAATTCTCCACGATTATCACTGACGGATTTAATATGTTTATGTTCCACCCACAATGTCTTTTATGTTTCCTAGTTTAAAACCAAATTTTGCAACCTATTTTCTGGCACTGCACTATTTTAATAGATTTTTTGTATTTTTTTTTATATATACATATGTATATATATAATATATATTTGTAAAGTGTAAGTGTAAAACGAAGTTAAAATTTTAAATTTTACAATAATAATATATATTTTTATGGAAGTTATATAGGAAATGAAAATATTACGAATATCATAAAAATTCACATTAAAAATAAATATTCTTTTTACTTAAAGAGCACAATGTTTTGGTAATACAATAATAACAATGGAAATATCAAAATATTTGTTGGCTCTTTCTCCATATATATTTGATTCCATAAAATCTAAAAGAAACGAAATTCGCAATAAGATTTTATCTTTCTGAAAATAAATCTTTAATTAACTATTTATACTATAAGAAGTGCATAGAGTATTTAGTTGTTAACAAGCTAGTTAAAAATTTGCACATATACAAAATTTAAATTTAAAAAAATCATAATTCAAATCAAAATATGCAATTTATACTATGGCCTGTTGCGTCATTATTTTATTTTTTTAATGCTTCCATATACTAAATTAAGACAAAAAAGATTTAAGATATAACAATATATCTTAAAATCTAAATGTCGAATGAAATTTTGATTGAATTTTTGGAATGATTATTAATAATTATTAAGAAATTTGAAATCATTATTGATATAAAATCAGCAAATTATATCAAAAATCTATAAGTCGGAAATATGTAACAAATTTGTTAACTTTGTATTATTAACAATTAAATCTACCTAAATTGTCCTTTTTTTGTATCCATAGTTTCAGATTGAAACCATATACTATACACATATATTTTTTTTCCAATTTTGTTGTGCTTTATATTATTATATAATAAAAATTATGTTAATATTGTTATAGCACGAGCTATTTATACCTATTTTTTAAGACGAAAAATCTAGAGATAGTGGGCATCGCCCATATGGCACCAAAATACTACATCGTGTAATGAATGAAAATATGAAACAAATATTTTGAGCTATCCCCCGCTGTGAATGATTCTTATTTGTGTTTTATATATACATTTTTTAATAGTCATTCGCACTTAGAATACCGAAATTAATCAATACACAATATTTTGATAGTAATGTAAAGTATGAAGACCAAAACATAAACAACAACACAACTTTGTTAAAACATTTTCAGATTAAAACTAAATATTCTAAAGATATTAAAAAAGCAGGGTAAAAATCAGTTGAGATGACTTAACAGTTTACTTTTTTTTTTATTAAATTATAATAATAAAAAAAAATTTATAGCTTTTAAAACAGCTAGCTATTCGCCACCGTAATTATTTATTTTAAACTGTAACATTTACATTGCGATGATTTTCTCCCTCTTAAATAACCACACGTAATGTCCTGTTTCTTTTTGAGAGATTCTAAATGAGTCACAAAAAAAAATTATTTTTCCCAGTGCAGCTTAGAATTAATGGTTTTTTTTATATTATCAAATAAAAAAGGGGATGATATCGTTTTAAAAATTTTTTTAAAAAAAAACTTTATGACCTGCCACCACACTTTTATAAAATATTAGATTAATGATCTGTGTATATATCTGCGCATAAGCAAATCATGTTCTATTGTAACTGAATATTATTTTAAACATTTTTATTATTTACATTTTCATTAATTAAAATCTGAATTAATGCTTTTTTTATTAAACTCACTGTATATAAATAATATTTTATGAAAAATATTTTAGTTAAATTTTATTAAAATACACCTTAATTTTTTGTATATGTTATTTGAAAATCGCACAATTTTGCTGAAAAACGTTAAATTTTCCAATACAACTTCTAATTATTATATTATTAAATTTTCAAATATGTACAAAAATATTGAAATATATATGTACAAAAATATTGAAAATATTGGAAGCTAATATTTATGAATATGCTTCAAACACTCAAAATTTAATGAAAATTAATAAAAATTATATGAAAATAAGGGTTGTTTGCGTTTCAGTAAATTATTAATAAAAAGATTATATAATTACTTTAAATGACTAAAAAAATTCGTCCTTTTGCTCCGATCTTTTTTAAACATTAAGAAATATAGACTTCAAACAATATGCTAATGTGGCGCAGTAAAAAGATGTGGTTAATTGTTGTTTCCCAGTTGAATATCTTTATGTTTTCCCTATTGTTTTAAAAGGGGTTTAATGTTTCGACTATATTACCACAATGGTCCATTAAAAATTAAAAACGATAGTATTTAGGGTTATTACTTTTATTTTCTTAGCGCGGTTTTATTTACTCATATAAATTTATTAAAGGATTTCCAGTTTAATTTCTAAATTATTTTAAGATAATGTTTTTCTTTATAGATAACTGATTTTAAGCGGTGGTTTTGCAGTTCAATCGAAAAGTTTTTCATTTAAATTAATGAATAAAATCTGTTGTGTAATATAGATCCGTAATTTACTTAGATACTAGTTTTTGTAATTTGTTTGTATATTGCATAATTTTAATTAATATCATCAACATATTTATAACTATTTATATTGTAAATATTTTAACTCTAAACGTTCTATAAACATAAAACAATGAACTGATGAATTCATTATAAATCAGTGTATATTTTAAAAAGTCCAAATTTCTAAGAATAATAATTGCAATCTTTTTCATATTTAGCAAATATTTCTCATTAATTTTTCTATTTTTAATAATATTATATGGTTTGATTTTGTGTTGCTTTGTCTACATTAATATTTCAATAAAAAATATTAAAACTTTTAATTATATAAAATATTTTGCTTTAAAAACATCTTTCTATTTATATTATATTTAAGATTTACTAAGTAATTGCTACCTAATTCACTTTATTATACCAACAGATATATGGTAAAAAATTATTCAATTTAATTATTGATTCTTTATTGCTTTTTAACAGCTCATCGACTGTATAATGGGATGGTTTTAAATAAAAATAACGCAAGTACAAAAAATCTAATTTTATAATCATATAAATTCTTTTGCTATTAAATATTTTAAAGGATAACGAAATAAGTATGGTAAATTTTATTCTTATATTTGCCTTGCCTTTAATTTTGGGTTTGGCACTTTGTTCAATTTAAACCGCAAAAAAAAAAATAATACTAAATGGTATGGAAAAAATTAAACTATGCTCCTGTTTTTTTTTTTTTTTTGTTTAATCATTCCTTAAACCCCAATTTTTTTTATCATCCTCAGGATAAAAATGATAAAGAAAGGGAAGGAATGTCTGGGGAAGAATGTCTGGTTTTCTTATATAAATTTATATTATATTATTATATATTTATAATATTGCACTAAGATTACATGATTTTTTTTCATTCTCAAGTATACAGCGTAAAAGAAAAGCCAAAAAAAAAGGACAATTTTGTATAGGAAATAGGAAGTAGTGGATTATTTTGAAGTTATCTTTAATTTACGAATAATTTATCATGATTGTTTTTACTTTTAAAAGTTAAAAGAATTATTTAAATCATAAATGGAGAAATAAATGCAGAAAACAATAATGTACAATTTTATTGAAAATATTGTAATTTTCATGGAACTCTTAAATCACAACAATTTTCGTCAATTTTCGATTAATTAAAGGTATTTAAACAATTGTTTAAATTATATACATATCCAATTTTACAATCTATACATAAATTTGTGATCCATAATAATAAATACATTTCATTGTATATAATACTGTTTAAATCATTAATGTACCTATTTTTTTAATTAGTTAATGTGCGTTTAACATTATTATTTTATGCATATATAAGTATTATAAATATTATTTTGCATTTACGGCCACCATAGCTTTATGAAATAGGTTCAAAGTCTTGTAATTATTTTAATAGTTTTTAGAATTATTATTATGTACAGATTATGTATGTGTCCACAGTCCACAGATTATTGATTATTAAACTATGACTTTTATAATGCATTCAATTAATTGTTCTAAATTTAGTAGGAAATTATGATGTTAAAATGGGGTCTGATTTCAACTATATTTATTTTTAAAATACAAGCTATTTGAGTATGTAATAATAAGAGTTCTATTGACAAGATCAATAACGTTTGTATAATATACAAATACATTTTTCGTAATATTTAAATTTATTTTCACATCCCGCAATTGTCGGGCGGTAACTCCCGGATAAATTTACATTTTGTGAATTCCCGTTCCGCAGGAAGTTTAACTAAAATTACCAGGACATAATATTAAAATATGTAGTATTTTATAAAAACATTTATAGCTGGGAATGTGTCTTTATGCTATGATATATATTGTGTTTGCCGCGTAATTAAATATATAGATTCCTATTAATTCTGATTCATTTCACATTTAATACGATTGTGGTTATGAATATAATCAGAATTTATTTTTTCGGTTATTAAAATTTTGTTGAGTAAAGTTAAAAATTAAAATAACTAAATTTACTAAAAAAAAACTTTAATTTATTATAGCTTTTCTTTGTCGAGTTGATCGTAAGTTTTTTTACTGTAATATTTAGTTTTGTTGATTTTCCTATATTATACGCTTCCCGGGGGAAAAAAATCAACAACGCAGATTCTATTTGGAAATATTTAAATAAAGAAAACAATTAAAATCCGGGAACAAAAAAAAAAACGTAAAACGTTACTTAAACGTATGTATATAATAACTCCCGAAATTTCACTTCATTGGAACGTATCTAATATCAGGCAACCAAAATTTTGGGTGTATATGTAGACAGTTATTTTTCCAAATATACTTCATTTATACGTGTTGTATAGCAAAGGGGTTTTGATTATTATAAATTTGATACGTTTCATAAAAACTTCTACGAAAAAAATATATAGTTGTTTTAGACATTTAATTTAATACAACAGTAATATATTCGCCATAGACCTCAGATAATATGTTATTGTTCTTCTTCTTGTGATGTAATCCACTATTGGATGGATGGAGTTTTATTTTTAATATGTTATTATTTATATCTAATTAAAAAATAAACATTAAATGAGCAGAATTTTAAAGAAATAATTAAATAATTTTGAATATTTTTATGTTCTGATTTCTTACCTTAAAAACTACATCTTTTCCAATAATTGTAATTCAGAAAAGGTAAATTATAATTCGGAAAGCCTCAATTTTAATTAAATCTTTATTTGATTTCATTAATGTGCAGGAATGATTTTATGTTCAAATCAAGCATGTCATTCGTTGCTAAAACTATATTTTGATATACAGTGTGGCACATTATCTATAATATTTTCCAAGTAAACCAATCTTTGTTCTATTATTCCCAGTATCCACAACGCTTGGAACACGATTGTTGCTTTTAATAACCGGTTTAACCTTACACAAAATATTCTCAATGTGATTTGGAATTGAGAATAAGACCCTAGTCGCAACAGAGCTGTTCTCGTTCATTGATTATTGTTTTTAGCCTTGAAGGAAATGTGCGTTGTAAACAACAATCACTAAATCTGCCAGTTGATTCCCATACCTTGCCGCTTTGAATTAATATTCTTACCCAATCATTTGTAAACTGTGCAGTAATTAAGTCTCGTCTGCGTTCCATAGATACAATTCCTGTTGAAGCAATTGCTCGATTATTTGATGATGGAAGCTATTGGACTGTTTTATAACTAGGTCTTGTGTTACTGCAAAACAAATTTAAATTTATAGTGGATTTCTAGAGCAACGCGCTATATGCAGTTGAGATTTTCTGAATTACAATTGGAAAAGGTGTAGTTCTGATCATTAATTTAATTATTATAATAATTATCAAATACTTTTATAACTCATTTAACATATTCCAGATTTTATTATGTATACAATAACGTAGGTTGTGTATTAATTTCTTGGATAACGTTCATAACACAAAATATACTGGCTTTCAATTCAAAAGACCGATAACTAGCATATACATCAATAGGATAGATAAGCCATTTGCGAGATGAATTGTGAAATTAATATTATTCTCCAATAACGTCATAACCTTTTAAATGGATTAGCGATTTTTATTGCTTAATGTTTCTGGTAATCCTAATATGAAAATCTTACAAAAAAAAAAGAAAAAAGACGGATTCAACGTGTATAAATCCGCACGGGTTAGTTTCAAAATAATAAATTATCCTAAACCTAATATATTAAAATATATCTACTTTTTTTAAAACCGTTGTTGCTAATATTTATTTTGCCTATATTATTTAGATAAGTACATATATATACATTTAATTTTAGTATACTATTATATGATAAGTAAACATTTTGTTCTCTTAAAATACTTAATTCATTTTCTAATAAAAATTTCTTAAAAATCGTAATTTTTTTTATATATATTTTTACTTCATGGAACTTAAAAGGCCAATTATTTCATCTTAGCTAAATTATATAAGTATATAAATATACTTAATTTATTGAAAATAAAATTTAATATTTACAATGTAAATTAATAGTTCTTCCTGAAATTTCATTTAATATTTTAATGTTTTTTTTTTAAAAAAAAATATAATTTTAAATGTGTCTTATGTAAGTCTGTTAGATCTTTAATTTTGTATTGATTTTGAAAACAATATTTTTATTAAATAAATATCACTACTATTCTATGAATATATTTTTTCGTAATACATATTATTTTTAATTTATATTTCATTATCCTTAATTTTTTTTTTATAGAACCGACGATTTTATTTAATTTAATGTCTCATAAAATATGTGTGGAAATATATGAAAAATAAAAACAAAATCAATTTAATATCGAATAGAAATCCAATATCAATTAAATAGATAGAATTAATTACAATTTTACATTACAATTAAATTTTCAGTTTTATTGAAACTGTGATATTTTGAAAATTACTAATTCATTGCAATTTTTACTATACTATATTTCGTTACTTTTACTATAGGTCGTTAAATTTAAATCATATATATTTAATCTACTTATTATATTTTATGTAAATATGCGAAATTTAAATTTTCTTTTTCCTTCGATATCACAATATTTTTTTTGGGGAACGAATGACCGACATAAATCTTGGTATAAATTTTGTAGGATTATATTAAAAGATTACAACAGGACATTATTAATATTATACGACAACATGGTATGTATTTATTAATTTAGTTATTAACAAATTTGCTATGACTCGAGATTAATATGTAGCACCATATATAACACGCTTTATATTATTCACATATTTATGAAAAATTTGATGTATCTAACTTTTAATTAGAAAGATAATTAAAGATTATCTATTTTAAAATATATTTTTAACTTTGAAAATATCAAAATAATATATCGATCTTCTAGTCTAGATCGTGATCGAAAAAGGATGAAAATTCATAATTATATAAACTTGTAATAAATAAACTATTTAATTAATTTATACTTATTTTTTAAATTAAAGTTTTCTCAAAATCCTTAGTGGTTTTTTAATCACAATTTTCTTATTGCATTAAAGTCGTAGCATAAGATAAACAAAAGGTCAACAAAATTTTCTTTTACAACAAAAAGTATCAAAAAGATTTTCCCTCTATAGTTCTGGTATTTGCCTTTTATAATAAATATACCACATATATAGAAGATTAACTGCTAACAAATTGCTCCCTAAATACTTCCGTTATAACATATATATCTAAGAGTATACCAATTTTATACATATAGATTATGTATAGGCATAAAAGGACAATAGCAGTTGTTGTGAATTATTGCTCTGTTAGTATATTTTTTATGTGACCTGGGGTGATTTGGTTTATTTCGGGTTTAGTTTGTCAGTTGTTTTTTTTTACATTCAACAGGCTATACTAAATAGAGACATAGGTAAATCATAAGAATTATGACTATTTAGTTTAATTTATATATTTTAAATAGGAACTCATCCATAGATTACCACATAATTATTATTTTAAAATATTATATGTAGAAATTATTTTAGCAATAACAGTTTTCGTAAGTATACGCATGTTATAGATGTAGAATTAATTTGCATCAATTATTTTGAATGTATATCAATTTCAAATTGTGTACTTCATGAGCAGAAAATATCTGAGATATTCCTTCACCATAATATACATTATAAAGATAGTTTACATTAAAAGAGATTAATGGGGTTATTATAGATTGCTGTCAGAAAATTCGTAATTTTGTATCATTCCTAACTCGTAGTTTTCCTGATCCCTAAAAATAATTCAAATTAAAAATTCAAGCATGCATATATTTAAATGTCTATTAGTTCTGTTTTGTTATAAAATTACTTTCAACAAATTACCACCTTAATTTAAAAATTATGCAGTTCCGCAGTAGAATTTAAAGTTTCTATAAGAAACCGCAAGTCCTGTATACTGAATTATATACTATATATATATATTTATATATATATATATTTATATACATATATACTGTATATATATATTTTTATGTTTCATTTATTATCTTTATTTAAACTTTGAATTTAACTGACAAATATTTTCCACAGCAAAAACATGATTTATAGACGTAAGATGTTTTTTTATGTAATACCTATAAAATATCTGAATAAGTTAACACAATTTCAAACAGACAACTAATTTTTCAGAGACAAAAGATTAATTAGAACCAATCAATCGAACGTTAATTTTTTTTTGTCTGTTCAAGAGTCGGAATAATAATAATAATAAGAGATTTTTAGGTAATTTTGAAACCACTGTTTGGTCTACCTATAATATAAAATTATTATAACAATTTGGTAAACAACGTATTACAAAAATCTCTTTTACGGATAAAAGGAAAGAGAAATAAGTTTTGACAAATGAATCTAAATAACAGGTTTCCCATTGTATCGGTATGAAGTAAATCTACATAAATATATAGATGTATATAAATATATATATATATATATATGTCATTTATTACATCATTCGAAATCATTATTTAATTTTTTGTTTTTCTTTGAGGAATATAAATGAAACTTAGGACGTCTGTCCATCAACAGTCAGTTACTATTCCTTCATTGGTGATTTTTACTTGTCGGCTTGGTAAAAGAAGCAAATCGAAAATATTTTTACAAATGATCGCAAATAACATGTATTGAATATAAGAAAAAGTTCAAAGCCTTCCGACCTTTAATAATTATTGTTTTAAATAAATTGTTTAAATTTTTTCTTTTCTATAGATTTGTAATAGTACAATTTGGCGCCATGATATATACTATGATTACTCATGGTTAATATTGAAATTATTTCCGTTTAATAAAATCTTATCCTTATAAATTATATTTGATTTAATTTTTTATAACTGAATTAAATAATTATATATATAAAATTATATATACCTTGAGTATTGTTTTTTCTTGATGTTTTCTTTTCTTTCATCCATGGATATTCGGGTACGGAATCTATTCCATCACCTGCTGCAACGGGATAACCTGATAGTGATGTACCTATTTTAGGACTATCTGGACTCAAATGATTTAAAAATTCAGCCATCGAAGGTTGAGAATTAATAAATCCACTTTCAGCAGTCATCCAGTATGACGTGTCTGCGTTTCGTTTATCACTGTTTTGTGCATCAATTTTATTACCCTGTGGAATTCCTGGTGGAGTAGTTTGTGCAGATTGCATATTTAATGGATTTATTGGTGATTCTGATTTTACTTGAGCTCCCATCTGGATTGAATCTAAACTACTACACACTTCTTGCATTTTTTTTTAATAATTTCAAAATAACCAATAACTAATTTATTAATCTTATTTTTATTTAATTTATTAAATATTTGAATTAAATTTATTAAGAAATAAAAACTTTTGAATATTTTGATGCTGAATTTTTAAATTATTATGACGGTTTATCTGAAAATACAAAAATTTATGCAAATTTATTATAACCACTTTAAAATAGAGACAAAATTAATATATGGATAAAAAAAAGAAAATTTGATTTAACAAATATTATTTTTTAATCAACTTTAAAAAGTATCTGGAGGTAATTACATTTATACAAACTTTATCATCCAGTAGAATCGCAGTAAAAATATTAACTTATTTTTAAGAAATCCTTTCCAGTAGATTTAATTAAAACAAATATATATATTTTCAAAGATACATGGATCGTGCGTGGTGCGTGGATAATGAATAGAAAGTCTACTAATATTTTCTTTCACGCGATTGCGGTCGAACAATATTTTTTATGTTAAATTATTTTTACAAAATTTATGCAATAATTATTAATATACTATTAAAAATATTTTAAACGTTATTAAAAAATGGATTTTTTTACTGAATGAAATGTATGTTTTATTTTGCATTTCAGTGGTAACTTTGTGAACCCAAGGGTTATTTCCACCACTTTTATATACCATAAGTTTGTTTTTAATTGGCTTTTGAAAAAATTTCTTCCATTAGTTTTTTTTGAACCACTTTTTAATTCGATTTTTAATTTTAACATAATCCCTCAGATTTAATGCGTACAATCTGTATTAAGTAGTCATCTTAGTACATGCTTGAAAGTATATAATAACAATAGTGTATCGAAGTTGAACTTTTAATATGCAGAACACAGCAAAAAGTGTAATCCATGTAATAATAAAAAAAATGCAGTTAAATGTTATTAAAACGACTAACGTAGTTTTACCAAATATTGGATATTTTTTCGAAGAAAAAGTCAATAAGAACCGGTCAATTTAGAGAATTTGCAACGGTTCCATGTGATAAATGCAAGAGAAAGTGGGATAGCCTAAACTAATTGGGTGCACAATAGCATTGTACATGCAGCTATTACACATTCATTGATTTGTTAAATTAGATCTAACAGTTTCTTATCAAACCCTTAGTGCTGCTATCCTACTAGCTTCAAGAGTTTGGAGCTATCGATCATGTAGCTAAAATTTCCAGTGGAACCATACCAGTGTTATCTCAACAGAAACAACTGAAGACGGGAAATATAACTTTAATGATACTATGTATATGAATCAAATATAGAAAAGCATTAATGATAAATCACAAACGAGGTCCAGTGTTCTATAATTTATTAAAGACTAGGAATAAGCTATAAATATAGGATTGGTTGGTTGGTTAAAGTGGCGAGTCACAACTGGCTGCATGCCCGGCGACCCCAATTAGCGCGTTTGCACCGTTTTGCTACCACTCATACTCATGAGACCAGGTTGAGTTGCGCGATGGGAAGAGACGGTTTAGAACCATCTCGTGCTGTTCAAGAAGCGTACCATGTCTTTGGGTTGCTTCGTGGCTATGTCGTTGAGTTCTGTGAGGTATGGGCTGCCGAAAGAGTTGTATCTGGCTCTGGCCAGCGTAGGGCACTTGCAGATGAAATGCATTACAGTTTCTTTCTCCTGCGGTATATTGCAGCTTCGGCATGATTGATTGAATGGGATGCCCAATCTGGCCGCATGTTCGCCAATCGGCCAGTGCCCCGTGTATACAGCTGTGGTTCTAGCTATATCTTTGCGGGGCAGCTTTAGGAGGTAGTCCGTTTTTCTTTTTTCGTAGGACGGCCATGTTTTCCTGGCTGTTCTACACGTTTCTAGGTTCTTCCATCTTAGATTGGCTAAGGATAGGAAGTGTAAGTGGATGTCTCTTTTTACGGTATTTAAGGGGAGCTCAACTTTCTCAGCAAGTGATGCATCTGAATCGGAGCCTCTCCTAGCTAATTCATCAGCATATTCATTCCCTGAGATGTTCCTATGGCCCGGAACCCATAGCAGGGTGACATTGTACTGGCTACCAATATGTGCGAGCTCATTCGAGCATTTCTGCACTAGCTTTGATGATATTATGGCTGAGTCAAGAGCCAAGATAGCAGCTTGGCTTTCCGTAACTATTGCCACGTTGCGTTTAGGGGATGTGTCATTCCTCACTATTTCGCATGCTTTCCAGATAGCTAGCATTTCGGCTTGAAAGACGCTAGATCTGTCTGGGAGTCTATATGATTGAGTTAAACCTAAAGTTTCCGAATAAACACCAGCACCAATACCACAGTCCATCTTTGAACCATCGGTGAATAGTATAGTGTCCAATCCACTCAAGGGGTTTCCATCCTTCCAATCCCTCCTTGTTGGTATCCTAACTTTGTTAAGATAAATTCTTGTCAATCTCCAACTTGGGGATGGTGTAGTCTGTGGATTTGGGTACCAGTGTCCTGGTGACAGTACTAAGGATATTGCTGTATCCATAGGGTTTTTCCAGCCAGTACCCATTTTCTTTGAGTCTGACTGCACTGCAAGTGGCTATATGTTTGATGTGTAGGTCCAATGGGAGAAGATAGAGAATTGCATCCAAAGCATCCCTCGGCGTAGATCTTAACGCTCCCGTGACGCTAATACATGCACTCCTCTGGACTCTACCTAGCATGGTACGAATGTATTCTTTCCCCACAGATGGCCACCACACCACTGATCCATATGTGAGGATGGGACGTACTATGGCAGTGTACATCCAAAAAATATAGGATACTAGAACGAGACTCTGTGAAGATTTATCATAGTTAAAGTAACTCGGTAATATTATTTATTCATGATGTTTAGACGGTGATCTTGCTTTCATGTGTGCATGATTACATTTGATTAAAATTGAAAAGCTTAGTTTATAAAACGTGCAGAAAAGATGATCCATGATATAAATATTTGTATAGTTTTTAAAATATAAATTGAAAACAAAATTGCAGAACCAAATCTTTTAAAAACTCTTTTTTAATTAAAAAAAAAAAAACATATGTTATAAAAATGGATTTTAAAAGAAGAATACATATTTCTTAACTTTTAAAATTTAAAATTTTTCCAAAGTATAGTGAATAAACTAATCGATATTAAAAAATCAGATCTAAACTAAATATAAACCAGTATTTACAAGCACCAAGATTCTAATAAAAAAAAACTTTTTCTTCTGATGTAAGGTAAAATATTATACAAAATTATAGTTTGACTGTTACATATAATGTTTTGAATACTTAATACTACATGTTAAATTCGTATAAAGTGACATTTTTGGCAGATCTCCTCTTTCGTAACATTCCATTCAATTTTAATTCATATGAATTATGAATCATATAAATTAAAATACATTTGTAGTATCACTTCAAGTAAAATGACAATATTTTTCGAACCTATTATCCTTTATTTATTTTTATCTGATTTCTGGTCTTGATTTATAACCGGATAAATATTTCTATAAAAATAATAAATAATTTTATTTTCGAAGTAATTGGGATTATTTGAATATTTAAAATTATAATCGCACAGTAAAAATAATTAATAATGAAATTACAAAAATGTGTAAAAATATATATCGTTTATAGAATTTCATATTTTCTAAAAGTTATTCTGTTATATAAATTTAAAAAAAAAAAAAAAAAACCCTAAATAAAGCCTAAATAATTCAGAAATTTCAATTTATTTTATGACAATAATATTAGAAGTATCATATATGTATTTAAAAATTATACACATATTTTATAACGCTTCGCTAATATATTATTAATGTCGCTAATTTTTTCGATAACTTTTCGAGCAACGGAGAAATTTTCAACGAACTAGATATTATATGTATCCAGCAGTAAAAATAATAAAAAGATTTCGCGTTTTCATCTCGATTTCATTGCCATGAATACAAAAAGATGTACTAGAAAATTTCACCTCTTAAAAAAACATGACCAAAATCCAATGTAATCATGTAAACGTTAATAATATAGTTAGTCATAGCGTCTTAGTTTTAACAATATAATAAATTTTATTTAAAATAAATGGGTTACACACTATTATTTATACCGCAAGAATAAAGGAGTTTATGTTCGAGAGGAATCTAAGGTGTTTTAAAGTAAATGTAACTAAAATGTATCTCAAACATTTCGATTAAGAATAGAATTTGAAAATTGACCAATTAAATTAATTTTGAAAAACTTCAAGACGTTTTTGCACTTTTTGCACATATAATACTTAGGCTTTCAACTTCCCAGTAGGTGGCGACGTTGAGGTTTAAATTTAATGTCATCGTCTTTATAATTATGTTATGAGTCTGGCATTTATTAGCTTAAGAAAGTGATACAACTTTTATTTTTCTAATCTTTCTTCCATCTTTTGACAC
This sequence comes from Rhamphomyia laevipes, assembly GCA_963920725.1. Lineage (NCBI taxonomy): Eukaryota > Metazoa > Arthropoda > Insecta > Diptera > Empididae > Rhamphomyia > Rhamphomyia laevipes. The sequence continues at coordinate 33,280,738 of OY987257.1, forward strand.
ATCTAGTAATATATATTACCATATTACAAGAACAATAGGGAGATTATATTTTGTATCCAAATAGAATTAGATAAGATTGTAATAGACTGATTCCTTATTCACTGCGACTAATGGGGGCTTATTGTGACTCTGTAAATGTAAACTCTGTAAATTTAAACCTACGAAACCAATGCTTTTTCGAAGAAGTAAATTATATATTTTAGTTCAGAACGAACCAGCCCCACTTATTCAAATATATCATATATTCATCTAATTCCAATTAATCTTTACAAATTCTGCATAAATTATTCGTAATTGGCCCAATTTTATAAAAAATAATTATAATTGCCATTTCACAGTAGTTTTATTGCAATTTTGGCAGTAGCTTTTCTAGCTTATGTTAACTGTCTCACCCTTATGTCCAATGTCCTGTCCTGGCCATTCAAATGTGTGTAAATCGAGTTCGCCCAGATTATAAAATTTGAATACAATCTCATTTACATTTATTCATGTTGAACAAATGAGGTAGTATTTATAATCATAATTATTTTATGTATACATATTTCATTTTTGTCTGATTCATTATTGTATAAAACCCGGTATAGAATCGAACTGTGGACTTTACGTATATAGAGGTTTACGTAACATATGCACAAGTGAAACATTATTTTCGGCAATTTGTACTTTTGGCAATCATTATTCATATTTTTATTAGTACATATATTAAAAATTTGTTTAAAAATACTAAGAACTGTGAAACTAAAACTTAAGGACCAAAGTACATACGTTATTATAATAAATTTCATAGTAAAATTTTTGGTGACGGTATGTAAAGAATTATTCAAAGTATGAATTACTTGAATTTTCGAAAAATCGAACATTCGGAAATAATCAAAAAAAATATTAGGATTAAAATAATTTTATTTAATTTGATGACTATATTCTCTACGATTTTTAATGGGTTCAAAAAAACTGATTTGGTTCTATCTATGGACTAAAGTACAATCTTACCTCACTACAATCATATAATATATATATATAATCTAAATATTTGTAGAACACGACTGTTCGTGTGAAACAAATTATTTTAAATGTTATTTTGCAAAATTATATCTCTTAGTTGTAAACAATAAATCCTGAAAGAATACTTATTATATTTATATATATATATATATATATATATATATATATATATATATTTGCATAAATAAATTTTCAACAATACTTATTTTCTTTATTATAGGATTAATTTCATTGGCTTAACTGACAAGCAAATTTTAACACAAACTATGGTTATAATGTTTCAATAAATATATATTTTCATAAAGAAATTGTGCCGAGACTTCGACTGTAATTCTTATATTATATTTCTACGACAGCATAATTTGTAATAATTTAATTTCCATATTTGCTATATTGTTTATTAACATAGAATGTAATAAATCACCAGTTAATATTGTATTTTTCTCATATTATGTTAAAAAATTAAATTATTTAATTATTTAAAAATTTAATATAAGTTGAGAAATAATTCCCTATTTTGTCAAAATTTCATAGCTTAATTAATTCGTTATGGAGGAATGTGGTAATGATTCTACTTTTTGAGTACCTAAACACCGGTGGAAGTTTTATAAAATAAAATATACTAATTTTGGGATCCAACCCCAGAAATATTTATTAAATCTAAAAGTTTGACTTTATAGTAATATGACCATCAACACCATGGCATCGTTGAATAGAAACTAATGTATAAATCGAATGAGGAAACTTTTACAAAACGACAATATCTTATAATTTTTATCATTGTATTTTGTTATAAAAAATTTAATTGTTATCAAAACAACTAATTTTAATATATTTTGACCACTGCTCGGGTAGAAGCATCTCAATTAAATTTTATACAAATTAAATTTAATTATAGAAACAAAATATATATTTTCTTTCCGTTTTGAAAATTCTTTAAAATTTGCAAAAGTACATCATATTTTTAGGATATGTTCAAAAAAACCTGGAACTAGAATTTATTGGAATTTAGTCTTTTCTTATTTTATATATTATATTCCAGTTATAATGGAAGTGTGACGAGTATATTATCGTTAAAGTCCAATACATCCTGTTGTAAAGGAATTAAAATACAATTTGAAATGTTTTCATTTTGGAAACAGCTTTTATTTATGCAGAGTTCAATTTTCGGTAAATTAACTAGCCCGACCTTGTTTATTTCTGTATTATTTATTATGTTGAAGATCGAATTTAGTAAATGTTCAAGACAAAAACGAAGTTGTGAAAACTTAAAATCATATTCTAGAATTAATTTAGACTCAAATGATATAGTGAAATGAATCCTATAATGATGGCAATTCCTTTTGGCGTTGTAAAATTTTTCAAACTCAGTTTTTTTTTTTATTAAAATTAATCAAAATGGCTGATGCAATGAATCAATTATGTTTTTAAATTTAATTCAAATTATGTTTTTGAATTTATATTTAAATAATAAACATAGCTATAATATAAATAATTTTTGCTTTGCCCAAATTTGAATTTGGAAACGTTTATATATATTTTTTAAGGAAATGGATTACGATTCTAGATGTAGAGGGTAGGTTTCCAATACATATGAGCTTTGTATAAATGTATTTTTTTGGAAAATGGTAAAATTTTGATTGTGGAAGCATTTTTGGTTTGCGAGCGTGAGTTATAATAGTAAAAAATATTGCAATACATAATATGAAAAAATATGTCAAAATGCTAGGTACATTTTTCTTTGGGATCTAAATTTTTGACACACTTTTTTATTCAAAAGTTTAAAAATCCTAAAAATGAAAATATTAAACTCTCCAGTTAATTATGCTCCTCTCCAAAATATTTCCAATGATATATATATGTTAAATATAACTTTACAAGTTTTAGTAGTGATTAAAGAAATCTAAATATTTGCAATTTTTCGATATGTATTTGGAAAAAGGTATAGTCGTATGTGTATGTGTAGGTATTTATATTGATCAAGATCCATTATTTGCTTTAATTGAGAATATTCTCGTATTTAAAAATAAATATTTTTTATGCTTGCAATCTCTGAATACATTATATTTTGACAAACATTATTTTGCGTACAAGATTGAAAATGAAAATAAATATTTTAGCTTTAAAAAATGTGTACTATACAAAAACATCCCAAATAAGTTTAAATGGAATTGGCGAAGAATTTGTTGGGATAACTAAGTTTATTAAATTTTTAAAAAATAATTATGTTTTTTTGAATTAAAAACTGTAAACTTTTACTTAAATTAATAAATTTGTAAAGCTTGATTTATAGTAATTAATAAAAAAACTTATTAAAAATATATTTTTGTTTTATTATATATTCTCCAAAATTTTATATATGTATATGTCATTTATAATTATCTTTATGTTAGTAATACATCATGAAAACTTCTGGATTTTATTATGAGATTGTTCATATACCAATTTTTTAATTAAACATTAAAATTTTATAAGTGAACAATCTCACTAGAACAATCCACCCTGTATTTATATCCTGTATTATTCATAGAAAATTGAACAAGTTTATAGCAGCAATACAGGGTTAGCATTGCCATTGCCTTATTAGAGAGGCTTTCAAAACCGCCATGGAAGTTCCTAAACCTATAACAGTGTTACCATAGCCATATTATGAAAGTTATAAGACCCTCTATGCAATAATCGCGTCTTGTATATGGTTATCACAACACTTTGATGTAGTTGGTATATTTAAAAGAAAGATATGAAAACCCCAAATGAGGGTATCATTACCATCTAGTGGAAGTTATGATCTACAAAACGAAGGTATTGTAGCCTCGAATGTGGTTATGTTTACCATTTGTTTGAGGTTATTACATCCAAATCCAAGTTACTATACTTCTAAAGATGTTATCATATTGACTATTTTATTGAGGTGGAAGTTCTAGTTCCTCCAATATAGTTCTTGTAGATTCATTACTGACGTTATGACTACTGTGTGTCGGCTGATCCAACTACATAATTTAATCTAACAGCATCAAAAAACGATGGTTTTAAGACTTGTCTCATTGGGGG
>OY987257.1:33284990-33384841 GCA_963920725.1 Rhamphomyia laevipes
AACAGATGCTGATTGGTTAAAGAATTTCATAATTTGTAAGTTTGAAATAACTGGTGTGATTTTCAAAAATGTTTCACCACGTTCACAAGTATAATACATTAAAATATTCTAGTTTTAAAGTGGAAGTTCCAGTTCACACAGTTGTATCTCTAATACATAAAACTTGGTTATGGCATATCATTAATGTCTCAGCTTCTATCTGGATTGGTCACTTTAAATCAAAAAATGATTTTAATAGTTCAGGTAAAAGTAAAAGTAAAATAAATAATAATAATTATAAAAAGAAAAAAATTACTAAAACTAATAAACGTAATAATAATAGTAATATTATTCATAAATTAGGTAAACAGTAAATATTAATAATAATAATAATGTTAATAATAACAGTAATATTAGGAAAATTAGAACTGTTAGTAGTAAAAGTAATAAAACCACTAAAACTAACGTCAACCTAAATAGTAGCAATAATAGTAAGCATCCAAACTTCATTCAAAGTGAAACATTTAGAGTGTAGGTGCTCCCACTACTAATGATATTAATACTAATATTCCTTTGAGTGATAGTATCCCTACTAATAATAATATTAATATACGTAAACCTGGTGACATTCCCAATATTAATTTTGTAAACCCTTTATTGCTGCCTATTGCAAGGCTTACAAAAAATGCTGTTGAGGCTGGTGATAGTATGAATGTACTTTCACAGCTTAGGGATAATAAATTATTTGACAACGTTAGGTTATTTTTAGCGTATTTAAGTGATCCAGATTATTATGTTGGTAAAACAAATACGAATATTAAGATCCTAATTGAAAAAGAAGGTCTTCCATCTCATTATAACTTAAGGTTAGTTTATGACCGATTTCATGAAAATTTTAATATTTCTTCAGATGAAATATCAGCAGATTTAAAAACATATCGTAGTCACGTTTACAATAAAAGAATTGACTATACCTGCAAAGAATTAGAGAGAATACCCATAAGTACTTTCGACCATAGGCCTCTTAACATATGTAGTAATAATACTGATAATAATAAATGTAATCGAATTAATTTGATTTCTATAAATAGTAAATCGAATCTTAAAGACTTAAAAATTTATTATCAGAATGTTAGCGGCCTGCGTACTAAAACTAAAACTGTTTTTTTTTAATTCATTTTGACTTCTTCGATTAATAATCTTGAATTATTTGATCAATAATTTATTGTTTTCAGAAGAGATAGATATAATCTGATGATATGCTTAACCCAAATCCTTCTTTGAAAGGGGGTGGTGTATTAATTGTTATTAAAACTAAGTTTAATCTTTTTGAAATTTCTGTACCGTATTCAGATTCATTAGAGATAGTTGGTGTTCAAATTGATTTACAAATGGAAAAACTTATTATTATTAATTGCTACAATTGTCTACATTTCGCCAAATGCAAGTATTGCTGTATATTCAAATTTTAATAAGGTTATTGATAGTATTTCTTCAGAACTTAGACCTACCAGATGAGTTGATAATTTGGGGAGATTTCAATCTGCCTAACATTAAATGGTTGATGAATCTTTTCTGATCCGAATTAATTTAGTAAATGAAATTGAATTTTCATTTTGTGATAATCTTAATGCTAATTACTTGAAACAAATATCAAATATAAAAAATTATATTTAAATTTTAATTTGAACAAATGTGAAATCTTATTTATTTACTATATTTATTAAACCTTTATTGATTTCAGAAAAATATTTATTAAAAAAATTAAAAAATTAAATTTATTTAAACTTTTAATAACATTAAAATTGAATGCATTTCAAGTGAAACTATCACCCGTCATCCAGCAATGTGCAACTGAATGAAATATAACTTGTCCTTATATATAAAACAAATTTTTTTTTAAAAATTAATTACTATATTAAGAAACCCGGATATAAAAAGCAAAGAATAAATTTTAAAAAGAACAAATTTAATAATTAACAAAAATTTTTAAAAAACAAAACAAAAACCGCGATAACTAAATTTAAAAACAATAGATTTAAAATTATAAATTAAAACAATAGATACATAAAATTAAAAATCGCGAAAACTAAAAGTTGTTACTAACTAAATTTAAAAACAATAGATACAAAAATATTTTAAAGAAATTAAAAATTGAAAAATCGCGATGACTAATTAATTATTTAGTACAATTATTTGAGAGCTGGAAAATATTAACAATCTGGCTATTGTAAATGGCTATAACTATAATAGTAGCAGAATTGATGGTTTGGTGAAAAAACATTCCAAAAAAATTAGAAACAACAATTTGTCAACACTTTTCAAGCAAAATGAAATTAATAACAATAAGAGAACTAAAATTACGTTTGCTCCGACAATAACGAACAAACTAAAAACACATTTTAAACGCCACAATTTGCAAATGGTATATCACAATAACAATCAATTGCAAAACATTCTTGACAATACGAAGGATGATGCACCAATATTGGAAAAATCAGGGATATACCAATACAAATGCAATACTTGTGAGAAAGTTTATATCGGACAAACTAAAAGGAATTTGGCAGTGCGCTTTAAGGAACATACAAGTCATATCAGATTTAATAGACCAACAAAATTATCAATTGCTCATCATGCGCTAAATGACGACCACCTAAACGTTTTAAACACAGATTTAAAACTTTTAAAAAGTGTGAGAGACGATAGATGTTTAGATGCATATGAAATTTATAATTTTAAATCTATTGTTTTTAAATTTAGTTATCGCGGTTTTTGTTTTGTTTTTTAAAATTTTTTATTAATTGTTAAATTTGTTCTTTTTAAAATTTATTATTTGTTTTATATCCGGGTTTCTTAATAATTAATTTTTAAAAAAAAATTTTGTTTGATATAATAAGGACTAGTTATATTTCACTCAGTTGCGCATTGCTGATATTTCCTAATATTTCCTTTATAGCCCGAGCAGAATCAACGCAGAATACATACGCAGCCTACATAAGTAATGCCAAAAAAAGTTAAATTGTATGAAAATATATGGAATAGATTATAACAAACGCAGCCTACGCAGCCTCGTCGCAGAATCGAGAAAAAAGTTAACCAACTTTTAACTTTTTCCGTAAGTACGCTGATGGTAAATGTCACATTAATATCAGGTAGAAACTTTTTCCGTAAGTACACTAAAACAAAATCAGATCAATTTCCAACTTTTAAGAGTTTTAATGGAAATTTAAGTAATGACCCCACTGTAATTCCAAATTATTTTCGATAAAAAACTTCAAACTCTTTTGTAAGTTCTGACTTGCATATTAATGAATCTAGCTTTGATCACATAAATAACTTTCCAAAAACTGCACTTCAGACCATAAATCTTGATGTCAATTTAATAAAGACATACTTGGATAACTTGGGGATAATTTATGTCCTGGGCCTGATGGCATTCCAGAAATCGTTCTAAAAAAATGTTCTGGTTCATTATCTACTTTATTGTTTCCGCGTTCTTTATCTACTGGTATTTTTCCTGGCATATGGCAGGAATCTTATATAAGACCACTTCATAAGAAAGTTTCTAAAAAGGAAATAGTTAATTACCGGCTAATAGCTAAACTATATCCAGTATACCTAAATTATTTAAGTTAGCAATTTGTGATGATCATTGTGCAAATTTCTTAGTTAAAAACAAATGAACATGGTTTTATCTACTGTTGAGTCACTAATCTGGTTGAGTCAACATCTACATTTATTAATAATATGGAAGGGGTCTCAAACTGACGTTCTATTCAGTGATTTAGAAAACTTAGAATATTAGGATTTCCAGCTTTCTTCATAAAATGGATTAAGTCCTACTTAACAAATAGAACATACAGTTTATTTTTTAAATCAGTAATATATCTTCATCATATGAAGCTTTTACTATGGGGTACCTCAGGGAAGTCATCTTGGTTCTCTATTATTCATTATCTCTATTAATGATGTACATAGTATCTATTATTAAAAACAGTACCATTAATATTTATGCAGACGATATGAAAATATATAAAAAAATAACTTCTTTGAATGACTCAATTTCTCTTCAAGAAGTCTTAAATCGTTTTTCTAAATCTTGTAATTTTAATTTTTTGAAACTTAATGTTGAGAAATGTGCTATTTTGACGTTTACTAGGCCAAATTTTCAAATTCAATTTAATTACACACTATTTGATAAAAATGTACCAAATGTAAAATCTTTTAAGAATTTGGGTGTTTATTGGGACCCAAAACTTAACTTTAAGTTGCATTACAATTATATTATTAATAAAGCAAACTCAATGCTAGGTTTTATTAAAAGATGATCAGAGGAATTTTCAGATACTTATATTTTAAAATTAAAATAATTTTACACTTGCCTTGTTCGTTCTAATCTGGAATACGTTAGTCAAGTCTGGAATCCATACTTAAATGTACATACTCATCTTTCCATCAATTTTCTTGAATTAATCCGTTAATCTTGCCACCGTATGAAAATAGGTTAAAACTTATTAACTTGATACTTTAGAAAAAAGACGTGAAATGGCTGGAGTATTTTCTTAAGAGAAGTGTTTAGGCTTAACATTGATTCATCATTTATATTAAATAAAATTAATATGAATTATGACCATAGATTATGATCTCCTAATTTGTTTAAATTGAATTCCATAGAACTGCATATGGGAAGTTTGAGCCTATTAATAGGATGCTAATACTTGGTAATTAATTTAGCAAAATGTTATTAGAATCTCGACTAAAATAAGCATAACTTAAAAAAGTTAATAATAAATGTCTGATATGTTTTTTTTAATCTATTTATTACTGTTATTCTATTTTTGAAATAATTTTATGTAAGGTTCTTGACTGTAAAAATTGTTCTCTTTTTTTACATATAAATGAATCATATTTAAGATTTTTTTTTTTTAATTTAGAATATTTTTGTAGTACATATATGTACTTATATTGAATTTCAAGTTAAATTGCTATATTAGAATAATACAATTATTAATTTTAGTAAATTTTAATATTTTTTTTTTTTTTCTTTTAATATATAATATGCATTGTAATTTAATTTAATTTAATTTAATATATTATATGTATGTACTTGTTAAATGTTTGAACTAAACAGAGAAATAAATAAATAAATATAGGAATTTAACGAGACCAAACTTTTTCCTACACTCTTGTTATAATTTTTCTGCAACATCGTTAACTGCTTCTGACTTCTGTTTATATTGTATATGTTGTTAATATAAATTCTAGTACAAAAATTCAATGAAATAATATAAAGTAAAGTTTTTGATAATAAAATGTTACTAATTAAATGGTCTAATAAAAATTATTTTATTGAATGAAACAATATTTTATTACCTTTTATTTGATTCAGTATACTAATAATGAGGAAGTCATTATGCAATGCATGTGCATTACGTCCCAAATAAAATATTACGAGAATTTAAGAAATAATTATAAAGTATAATTATGTGTAATTTAATGAAAATATTAAATTAAATTATTCTACACCAAGGTTTCTTTATATTTTCGAAAATTTTTACTCTGGAAATAACTGACCCCATGCATAAACTGCGTAACTATAGAAACTTGCCAATATAAAATATTTCGCTACAACAGATTTATAAGAGTATTGTGTTATTGAAATTCAAACGCTAATTTTAGAATCTTAACTTATTTATTATGTATCATCCAAAGGGAAAAGATTTTAGGGTAAATATATTATATTAACAAAAATTAATGCTTTGATTAATTTGTCGTTTCTGACAAACAGTTTGTATTCTATAATCAAGATAGGAGCATTTTTATTAATTATATAAATAGTACCTATGTTAAATTTTGCAAATATCACAGATGCATAATAAATACTATGTTGCCCAACTATATAAGTATATTAAACATTTGTATTCTTAATCAAGTTAATACTTAAATATGCAATCGGTAAAGAAGCATTAGTTAACAATTATAAAAAAGTCGATGAGTCTGTCGTAAAATCTAAAAAAAAATAATCATCTGTTTTGTCTCAAAACTTAATCACTATATCACATTAAGATGTTAAGACGAACCTTATTATTATACAAATTTGTAATTTATTCATTTTAACTAAACACATTAAAATTATTAATTAATTTATCAATTATGATTTTAAAAAATATTACAGAATGTTCATTAGTTTATAATTCAAGAATAGTGCATGGGTAAAATGTATAATGGAAGCGAATTTTTTAATACACAGCCTCGGTAAAGAACTTTTGAAAAATTGAAAGAATAAGCTAATAATAAATTGACTAATAAATACTAAATGATAAATAATTATTCCTTAGTACTTATAGTAGACTTTTTCTACATATTAGCAAATTAGTAATCTTATTTTTTTTTTACATTTACGCTGCCAAAATTACTGAAAATTATTTGATATATTGTGAACATAAAAATTATTTAAACAAATAATCTTTGGAAGGACATTATATATATATAGTTCTTTAAAAAAATCATTAACAGGATGAAGATTCTTACCAAAATAAAGTTCGACACAAGTCAAATACTATGCATATAATGTAATAGAAAAAATAGTTATAGTGTACCTAAGAAAAATAACCATATAAGAAAAAACTGAATTCACGGTTTCCAAGTAACAAATATACAGGGTGTCCGCCGGGAAGGTATACTACTTTGTTTGTTTATAATTTTTGATTAAATGAAAGAGAATGGATCTTATATTGATAAATGTTTTATTTAATGTCGGCAATTATGTATGGAATACAATATCAGATAAATGTCCGCCTCTGTTAGCCTCACAAATGCGAGCCCTTTTGAGCACATTTTTCATTACATTCTCACACATTTCACGCGGTATTTCATTAATTTCATCACAAATATTTTGTTTGAGTTGCTCAAGTGTTTCTGGTTTGTTTGCATAAGCCTTGCTTTTTAGATATCCCCACAAAAAGAAGTCCGGAGCAGTTAAATCAGGCGACCGTGGAGGCCAATCAACATCACCATTTTTTGAAATAACTTGTTGTGGAGTATGCAGTAATTCCATTGTAATCCTGGCTGTATGCGATGTGGCACCGTCTTGTTGATACCACATGTTAATCAAGCCCAAAGCATGCAGTTGTGGCGTTAAAAAGTTTTCAATCATATCACGATATCGCTCCCCATTCACAGTTAAGGTTACGCCGTTTTGATTTTCAAAGAAGTAAGGTCCAATGATTCCTCCTGACCAAATTGCACACCAGACTGTCACTTTTAATGGATGTAAAGGTGACTGATGAATAATTTTCCATTGCCCAGATCCGACTATTATGTTTGTTCACATATCCATTTAAATGAAAATGTGCCTCGTCACTCATTATGATTTTTTCATGAAAATCGGGGTTGTCATGGGCGAGCTGTAACATCCTATTGGCATGTTGGTTTATCGAATATTTTTCCATAATAAATTTGCCACGTGTGTACTTTACGACTGCCAAATATGAACTGTCAAGACTAACATTTACCACAATGGCGGCAAAACAAAGTAGTATACCTTCCCGGCGGACACCCTGTATTTAAATTCCTCTTTATTATACATAATTTAGTTATATGTATTGGCCTTAAATAAAACCTATTCATACAAAGTTTGATAAAAGTCATACGACAAAATAGTTTAATATATAGTTTCCGAAACAAAAATATCTATATACGTTTTTATGTATTTTTATGTCACAGCCATGTATATGTATATACACAGTTTTTTAAACAAAATTGGGGAGAGGGTAGCATAATATCAATTGAAAAATGTCATATAATGATGTAGATAAGTGTCCGTTTGTTTTGAAAATTTTTTTAGACTCCTCTTTGTATACAAAAAATTTGTTATATCTATTAAAATATTTTGTAGAAAATTTTAGGGATATGACATCATAATGTCAAAATAAAATTAAACAACAAATCAAACAACGATTATTCGTTGAGAAAAATCATACAAAGGGAATCCACCGACGTTGTTGTATAATTATTCTCAAAGGATATTAGGATGTCCATTTGTTTCAAAACTTTTGTATGCAAAAATTAAAAATATAAATATAAATTAATAAAGAAAGTTATTAAATGGACATTATAAAAATCTTTAAAATGGGTCAGTCATACAACAAAGTAGGATATTACCCGCTTCCCTAAATATAAACTATGTACTCCCCTTTATTTGATTTGTATACATAACTCATAAGCTATGATAATTTTTCCTCCTCTTTTAAAAATCATACATCAAAGTACTTAGTTGAATTGCCGCTTCCTCATTATTATCAATATTTAAAATATGCCTATAGTCTAGATGGTTAATAAAAACCAGATTTTTTTTTAACAAAGTGTATAATATATTCTATTTGCTGTTTAACATAAATTAGCCTAGAATAGTAAATAATGTAATTAGAAATTTTTAAATACTAGCTGTCTTAGCGCTAACAAACGTCCTTCTACTATTGACATGATTTCGATAATTTCTTTAAAATTTTGCACTGAATAATAAAACAAAAAGTATACTTATTTTATTTTTAACATATAGATAGTGGATGTCAAGATTGAAAATTATGTGTGAAATTATTACTTTATATTATTCACGGTTCGATTGAAATAGAAAACTTTTAACTAAATTGTAAGTACTATATAGTAAGGATGTGATGATTAATATATAAATAATCGTAATTTAACTAAAATTAAGTATATAGTAAAAATACAGTATATATATTCAGTTCAAAGAAAACATTAAATACTGATTGTGAAAATTGTAATAAACAATGTAATTAATACTGTAATGTACTTAGCCATAACAATTTCTAGAATATAAATGGTTAATTAAATTAAATATTCTGAGCATGATGAAAATTTAATTATATATCCGTAAATTGTGAATAGCTTAATAATTTAGATTGTTTGGTACATGATACAGATAACAAAAATATGGAAACCATTGTGTTTTATTCATGCTTTTATATAAGAATTAGGATGATATGAAGAGAATTTCATATATATATGTATATATACATACTTTCATATTTCTTAAAATATACTAAGAGAAATATAATTAGAAATGTTTTTCTTTTTTCTAATTAGAAATTGTTTTTAAGTGAAAAATGTATAATTTGTTACTTTACTGAAAAATTTCAAAATTTAGTTGTTATATACTTATTTATACAAGTTAATTAAATTTTAGTTCATAACAGATGTGCAGCAGTATACTAAATAGCTTAAAAGGCATGGTTAAATAGTTATGTAAACATTATGCCCTCGACTAAGAAAAGTATTCAAATTATATAAATATATATAAAATTGATAACTATAAAATTGATATTATTAATTAAAATGGTGTTAGCGTCAAGGGAAAAATATTTATGTGTAAAAGAAACCCAGACTCAGCTTGTGCTTTGCTTTATTTGCTTATCTTTTGTCGTGAAAACCAGTACAACAATTTATATTTTGAAATATATATAATATATTACCAACAACATTATTTTTGGTACATCTTCCATTCACTATCGTACAAAGTTTTTCAATAATATGTACATACTAGTATGACTTTTGTCTTCATATGATTTACATTTAGAATAATTCGAGGAAATGCACATGGAACGAGATTAAACTTTACAATATTTCAGTCAGACACTATTGGGTTTATTATTATATTTATCATTTTTAATGAAGCCTACAGCGTATTGTAATATGGACACAACTATAGTTGTAATACATAGCCGTCAAAAATTTATCCTGATATAACAAAGGACATTTTAAAAATATATATCATTTTCGTACAAAAGAAGAGATGAGACATTTTTTTGTTGTAAGGGTAGACAATATAGATATGGTTAAAAGTAATATTATTATTCCAAAATTCATTGTCGAATTTAAAAACTCAGAAATTAGAATATATACTTACTTCCTAAATCTGGATATTTTGGGTTAATAATTTATTTATTATACTGTATACAAATCATTAATGAAAAGTTAATGACGATTTTGTTCCCGGAAAAAGTATTGCCTGCGAGATTTTTAGTATATTGTAAAATATTATTTTCTTAATAACTTAAAATTGTTTATAATGAAAAATTAATTATTTCTTCTGTGAAGTTATTTTTTTTACTTATGAAATTGATATCATGATAATATTTCCATCTAGTTACTTATGCATATCCAATCCCAAATTTATGCTGCATCTCTCTAGATATATGGACTTGGGTGATGTATACGAAATTGATGTGATGGTACAATAACACTTGTAAGCATTGTAATCAAGGTTTGTATCAAAGGAATATTAAAATCAGGGCAGCTTGGTCGGAAATTTTTTTAATTTGTAACTTTAACAGTATAGGTCCATTCTAAAATTAAATATCTTATGTTAAATGTTCTACTCTAGAACATACAGTAATTAATTATATAAATATATCCTTTTTTTGTACAAGTCCGCAGCAAAACACATTCTCACTATCCTTTATTATTTGTAATTAATCATATTAATAGTTATATTTTCAGCCAGTAATGACACACTACGAAATGGAACCGAATCGTAAGTTTAACTGTGGCCACAGTATATTTTATAATGCTAGTTATCGTTAATACAATAGTTGCTACCTATTAACATATTTAAATTTTTTAATCGACCGCAATATAGTTATAACTAAAACAAATACTTGCTACAAAAATAATACTTCGAAAGAAATCTTCAATATCATATATATATTTTTCTGTGGTAATTGGAAATTATATAAAATACTTCCAAAATTAATTTCAAAACTCAACAAAAAGAAATTTCAATATTAAATCTATATTTGATACTCAAATTCAAATCACATTTTATAAGCATATTAAGCAGCATATTGTGTTCTTATATATTTTATTGCATATGCATATATAGCTATATTTTAGCAGCATTAAAAAAGATATTGTGTTTTACAAATACATATATAGAAAAAGTATAATATAAAACCTATGCATAATATGTCACACATCTGGTATAGTTCAAATATAAAGATAAAAATGAGGGGATACAATAGGTAACGTGTTCATCTTATTATGTATATCAAAAATATCAAATCTTTTAAAATTACATGCCTTATGGCTTCTGATGGGCTGCTAACAGATTTCTTTATTGCTTAAATCAATATAATAATATTTTATTTAGTAAGTGGGGATTCAAGTACACATTTTAAACAAATAAGAAATTGTAATATGTATTATATATAATACATAATTTTATGTATCTGTCATTTATTATACATATTCTTGTCTATGAATTCAAATCATTACAGGAAGCTTGAATAATAAACTCTATGAAACATTACCAATCCCTCACTAGAAAGAAAAGTTACTAAGTTTACAAACGAGTACTCCTAGTTGGACCCTATGCTTATATTTATTATGTTTTGATGAATCACATTAATATTATAATATTATAAGCTATTCGATTTGAAATGAAGGTAAATTTTGCTGCAATTTTTGGTAGTGTTTTTATTTACATAATAAACATAATAAATCAGTAGTGTTAACTATAAACATTATTAGATACATTAATAACAGAATATTTTTGTAGCCCCATATAGCATAGCATTAGCATTACACAAATATTTACTACCGTAAATTAAAAAATTTTACAAATAAAAAAGTTATATATTTTCTTGCACAATATTTCGATGACCTTAATTAAAAAATATTACTTATTAATTAAAATTTTAGTTTATTGACCTACTTCTTCTTCTTTCCGAAGCTCTATAATGAATTGCATCATTATCGCTTCAAGTGAATCACCCTTTCTTTTAATTTATTTTTATTTTCATCGTGTTTCCAGCGTAAGCAGATATGTTCTAAATCCCAGAGTTTGCTATTTACAAACATACGTACATTTACATATCCTATATTCTAAAAACGGTCAATAAAGTTTTCAGGGGACCTCAAAATATGAAAATTTGTAAAAAAAATCCTATGTCTAAAAATACTTTCTTTGAGCAACTAAAAATATAAATTCGTTCAAATATTTTTCTATTCTATCAAACCCCAACCCAATCAGTTTTATTGTTTTCAGTGGCTCAGTTTTTATTTCTTTTCGTTTTAGTTTATGGTTCGATTCCATCATACATCAGAACAATAATATTCAGAGATATATATTTTTTTTTCAGAGTAATCCTAAGCGTTCTCACCAACAAAGCATACTTTATAATATTGATGACTTATATTAATGTGTTGAATAAAAATTTAACAAAAGAATATCTTATGTGTTCGGTCAACACTTGCACCGACCAACAAAAGGCCGCGATACCTATACAAAATATTTTGTGTTGGAAGAGTTACGATTTAAGAATATAATTCATGAATTATTAAATTATTAAATACCTATTAGTATAGGAAAGATGAGAGAATTTTAAATTCAATATGATTATTCATTGTTCTATTGTAATGTACTGAAATGCATATGAAATTTTTAAATTAATCAAGCTCAAAATTTTCTTATACTTTTTGATAAAATTGGCTGTAAAAATTATTTATATATACCAAATTTTATCAACAAAAAGATGCACCAAAAAATAAAATCAGTGTAAAACCCAACTAACGAATATTAATATTTTTATTGAATTGTATATTGTTATTTGTCAGCTTCAGCCTCAGTATAATAATTAATACGCAAACAACAAATTACAAATATTGAGTAGTTAAATTTTATTAAAGAAGTTTAAATTTATTTAATTAAAATATTTAATTGTATAGCAAACCACATATTCATATTGATGTACTAATTTATTTGTGTTATTTGGTTATTATGAGGAGTAATTGAATAGCTGAAGTGATGTAATGGAAAGATTAGTAGAAAAAATGCAAATTGCTCTATCCAATGATTTTTTCCTTACTTTTTCGAAGGTTCGATATTTGAAAAATATATGTAATTATGGATCATGGTCTTTATTATCACTACAGCTTTGTTTTCGGATCTGGTTGGCGTCAATATAATTTGAACACTGCAAGTTCTGTGGATCAATGAGATATTTGTGAATTATATAAAATACATAATTATAATTAATATAATATCTTATTTTATATTTTCCTTATTTACTCCACTTGAGAACATATGGCCTCAGTGATAAAGGTTTCGTGACATTTTATTGCAATTTGGCTAATTTTATATGGATTCCGAACCATAAGTTACTTTATAGTGAAGTTATAGTGAAGAAACTGATTTAAGTGCAAAAAGTTAATGGCTTTTTTTAATAGTGAAACATTTGTTGTATCTGAAAATCTTGTAATTTCATCACCCATAGGCCCATAGTATAAAACTATTACTTATATCGAACTATATTACTATATTTTTATTGGCATTTATTACATTTTATTAAATTTTTTTTACATAAATGGAAGTAGACAAATATAGGGATAGTACAAAACTTGTAGTTTGTTAAAAATTCACGAATATTTCTTTGCTAGAATATGCAAATCACAATTTCAGATATACACGAAATTATGAATGGATATTCTAATTTTATAATACATAAATTATAATATGCGTCTCTTACGGTCGTCCGAAGATAAATTTATATTCGCAATTTCCATTTTTCAACATTTCAAACTGAACTTTAAAGTACAGAAATTGATGACCTCAACATTTACGAAATTCTGTACTTAAGTTCTACTAATATATTACCGGATCAGGCACTAATATTTGTACAAAAATATAATTTAAAATATGATTTTTTTTTGTAATTATATATTTATTTTTTTCAGGATAAATGTTATTACATCAGCAGTACTGACAGAAATTGAACTGTGACTGGTGAGTTGAAGCTTTTCATTTTGTGTATATCAAAGTAATATGAACATTAGGTAGTTCCTGAACATTTTTAAGAATAATAGCAGTTTTACTAGAAAATTTTTGGGTTAAAAATTTTAAATCTATAAATTTCATTTTTATTATCTGACAAAAAGAAAAGGCAGACGACAAGAAATGCTTTAAATCGAAATATCTGAAACAGCAATGAATTTATTTTATTGAATTAAAAAACTGGTTAAGTTAAGGTGCTTTTTTTATTATAATTAATAAAAATACGTGAACTTATTCAAAATAGAAAATAAAGATTTGTACCTTTTATATTTTTAAGTCAACCATCTGTTGGCTATATAACTGTAATAACAGTGTAACAAGTCATAACGTTTAAACGTGATAAAAATTCAAAATATAAATACACAGTTAAACACACTCTTGCAAAATAAAACTATTTTTTTTTATATATAATATTTGTATTTTTTTTAATGCAACATATGATGACAATTTATTATTGGTATATACGTATAAGGTATATATTTAAAGTCACTATAGACTATATGAAAGATGTGTAGGAAAATTTGTTTAACTTATATCTATAAAGGTTTCAATACGAAAATTTAAGTTAATTTTACTTTATTAAAAGAAAAATTAAACTTTTATAATGTGTGTATATTTTGAACAATGTATATCATCGAAAAGGATTAAGATCAATCATTTCATTCTTTTATATAATACAATAAAATGAGGAACTAAAATAACAACGAAATTACTGAAAACTACAAGTTATTGTAAAAATGAAAAAAATATTTTTTTACAATAGCATAAAATATAATTTCATATTGGATAAATATACATGTAAACTATTCAAAAACACATATATATTCATATGTATACATATTTGAAATTAAATTAGTGTCCATCAAAATTTTTATCGTAGTTTTAAGAATTTCCCATTATGACCAAAGTTATGCTACATATATTTACCCCTATGATAGAAGTCGACTCGACTCTCGCCTCGTCTCGACTTTGACAATTTGGTATGATAGAAGTCGCCCAAACACTCGCCGGCGAGAATTTTAGCGAATATTCGGTATGATGGAAGTCGCTCTCGACTCGCTTTTTGGCTACTACAGTCGCCGTTTTACTCGACCAGAAATTTTTGGGCGACTAGTACAAATTTATATAAAAAAAGTTTGAATTGATTTTTAAGTTATTATAAAAAAATTATATTGAATTTTAAATTATTAGTGAGATTTTATAGTTTTTTATAGACATTTTTATTGTTAAATATTAAATTTTAAAATATTGTAACTGTAATTATAGAAAAGTACATAAAAATATTTATATAATATGCCATATTGATATAAAAAAATATATTTTTAAAATTTTAAAATTATTTTATTTTCAACGTCAAATACATTGAATATGAATAATTTTATGCTGCTCATTTTTAAACTTTATTGTTTAACAAAATACAACAAAATTTGAAAACTATTAAACACAAATGTCTTAAATTTAAATTCTATACAATTCTACACCATAAAAATAAAATTCAAAAAATTTAAATAATAACTTCAAAATTAATGTCAAAAACAGCTGTGCTGCCAATGAAGCAAAATAATAAGCAACGAGTTGCCGTTTTTTTTAACATTCGACTCGCCTAATAGCGAGGCGACTTCAATCATACTAAATTAGTCGTCGGTCGAGTCGAGAGGCGACTAGCGAGGCGAGAGTCAAGTCGACTTCTATCATAGGGGTGATTATTTTTTGCATACAGAGCCAAGTTTTCATTCTATAGTTAGGAAAGAATTCAAATTTATGAAAATATGGTAGTTAGCTATAACAAGCCAAAGAGTTTACTTTTAAAGGATAGAACCAGATGTAAATTTTTGTATTAAATTAAACAGACCTGTTTGATGTAAACAGGTAACAGGTCTATTTGATGTGAACAGGTAACAGCTAACAGGTCTGTTTAATTTAATACATAAATTTATGTACATCTGGTCACCCTAGGGCCGACCAGT
This sequence comes from Rhamphomyia laevipes, assembly GCA_963920725.1. Lineage (NCBI taxonomy): Eukaryota > Metazoa > Arthropoda > Insecta > Diptera > Empididae > Rhamphomyia > Rhamphomyia laevipes. The sequence continues at coordinate 33,300,792 of OY987257.1, forward strand.
GTAGCCACTGTTAGTTGTTTTCCTCGATTAGGATGACCATATCGATAAAGTACAGGGTGTCCTCGGAGAAAAAGTATGGTAGAACCAGCCTAGCTTAACTACTCCAGATTAAATCTAATATTATAAATACATTAACTGCAGATAATAAAACAATGTTACCTAATATCACATTCACATTGTACTTGAATTGCATCCAAATTAAGTTAAAATAAACTTAATTTCCCACATATATTTTCCCATACTTAATTTTGCGAAATTACATTATTTTATAAAATTACATTCAATTAGGTTTACAATCCATCAACATGTCATTTGATATCGATAATATCAATTTTTTAATGTTTTGCCTGATCCTATCTTTTATTTTGACAATTACCTTTTCATTAATTGTGACAATTCAAATAAAAATATTTTAAAAGCTGCTTGCTCATTTTTCTTTTTTATATTTCAAAAAATTTAAATGTCAAATGAAATTAAGTTACAGTGAATGTGAACACCAATATAAAATTACGTTTCTAACTTGATTTCAAACTTAATTTTGTGATAATGTGAATGGCCTATAAGCTAACTATATTTTTTTTTAAAAAAAATCTTATTCTAAAATTAGTTACGAACTGGAATATGTTAGAAAATAATTGTTCAATTTATAAAATAAATATTAATATTGATTGGTTAATATTGATTTGTGTTTTTCAACATAAGATATGATTAAATATACGAAACGAGATATTTAAAAGATTACGAAAAAAAATTTTTTTTTAAATTTTTATTAAATTTTAATTATATTCATTATTTTTATTTATTACTTGTTTTTATTTGTTGATTTAATTAATCTATGTTAAATGCGTATATTATTTTTATCCTGTTTATCCTTTTTCAAAAAAGATAAACGTGCCAAAATATACAGTTAATGTCAAATATAGTTAGGATGATTTATATCCACTAGAACTAGATCTTTCAAATGAAATAAATATAGATTTTCGTAATACATAAAATTTCAAAAATTTATAAAAATGTGATATCCTCTACTGGTCAAGCATAGTACAGTAGGTGTTGAAAACAAATTGAAATTTGACCAAATTTATATTGGTCCTTTCTTAATAATATACGCTTGTACATCTTGGTGATATTGTGTAGTTGTGCACTAGAAAAAACTACAAATCATAGAAAATAATGTTTAAGAATGGCTTTCAACATGCCATATTTAACAAATATTGATAAATTTAACCCATTACCCCAAATATATGGATAAGTTCGTTGCAAAATTAACGACATATATTTTGTTATAATAACTTAAACAAAACAAATAATAAATTAATATTGAAATTAGGCAAATATATTTAACTAATCTAAAATTTTATGTTACAAAGGTAATAACTAATTGAAGTTTAGTAGGGATCCTTTTTTATTGAACAAATATATAATTTCTAAAAATCTTTTTTATATTACGAGTAGTTATGGAATAACTATGAAGTCTGAAGATGGATTTGATTGTCTAAAAATAGATTCGGCTGAAAAAAAAAAATTCTAGACATTTTCAAGATCGGGGAGTCCGAAAATACAAAAAATGTACCCGTACGCATGCTCAAAATTTGCATGTGTGCAGCAACATCTCCTAGAACTGCTGCTCAGATTTTAATAGATTTTGGCATACAGGCTCATATAGACTTCATCCTGATGCCTGCACCGATGAGATCGGTACTTTCAGTGGGACCATGTTAGATTTACCCGTTTATGTGGGAACCTCTGTGAAAAATTTCAAAAAAACTTAATATCTCAGATTTGAATGAAGTTTGGTACATAGGTTCTTATCATGATTTTGCACTAGCGTACCCACAAGGTACAGGTCTGTAACTTCAGGGGGTCCATGGTAAAATTTCAGATTGAAGTTCCATATGTTCTAGCTAGAGCATATAGCAATTGTTATCCCATTTCAATGATATTTTACACACAGGTTAATTTTGTGATCTAGTTTGTTCTCCTGAAATTTGGAGTCTGTACCTTCAGCATGTTATTATATAGTCAGTTTTAGTTGCATGTAATTATTATCCGATTTTAATGAAATTTGGTACGCATTTGTGTACTTAAGTAGAGTTCAGTAGCTTCAGGGAGTTCATACTAAAATTTCCGATTAAAATTTAGTATGTTCTGGAGCATAATAATTATTATCTAATTACTATATTTCATAAGTTCAATGCCTACATCTAGATCATACAGCAATTGTCACCGAATTTCAATAATATTTAACACACAGGTTGACTTAATTACCTACTCGATCCGGAAATTTGGATTGGTTCATGGGAAACTAATATATGACCACTTAGTTTCCGAAGAATATTTCATATGTTCTATACCATATAATAAATGTTATTTGTTTACAATGAAATTTGGTACACAGATTGAATTCGTGACCTGACTTCGTCACGAATTCAATCTGTGTACCAGGGTTAGTAGTTCTAATGAGTTTATTTATGCTAAATGCTAAAATGTCCGAAAAATATTTCATTTTCTAGATCATTTTGTAAATTTTATACGATTATAATGAAATTTATTACACATAAATATGCTATAATATGCTATATGACTATACATATGCTATGTGCTTATAAAACTTAGTGTCGGTAATATTAGTGGGTGGGTCCCTATCAAAGTTATAGAAAATCATGTATAAAATACATGATATATGTGTTAAAATATGAGTAAGTTTTAATAAAGTAATGTTCAATATAGCTACGAGATCTGCTAAGGTACCCCTAATTAGCAGCTTTTTTATATTTTTTGAATATGAAAAATAGATACACAATACTACTTGTATTTTATATTATATCATTCATCTGTATTAGCTTTAAAAATGTCTACAAAAAGCTGTAAACGACCATAAATAATATAAAAATTCTTATCAAAATGGGAGTCACTTCTTGTCATTCATTTGAAACATCATTACCGGTTTTCTTATATTAATGTGTGTATAAAAAAAGATTCTTACCTTCAACTTTGAAATGAATTTGAAAATATACTAATAATAATACTTAATATGAAATATGACGGTGACAAAATTATCCCAATTAAGGTATTTTAAGGCGACAAAGGACATTGCTTTGCTATGAAATAAGAAATATATAATCATAGCTCACAATTATTAAATTTTTACTTTATACATATTATATATTTTTTTTATATTAAAAGTGTAAGTTATATTCAAAAGTAAATAATATGAGTTTTAGGTATATTTTTTCCCTTCATATTACATATAAAGTAAAGTAAGATACCATATAAATTAATGCTATAATTGGACATATGCATGTAGCTACGGCGGTAGATAAAGCTTTAAAGATGAAGTAAAATAGTTTTGTTTTCCTAAAAAGAAAGAAATGAGTTAACATTTGTTAACACAAGTCTGTTATATTTGATACATTAATCTACAGATTATTATTATAAGTTCCCAGAACATTTTTAATATATTCTAATTAAAATAATTATTATATACAATACAAAGAATTAATCTAGTTTTAATTAAGCATAATATATTAATTAATATTATTTCCTTTTAAAATTTTGTTCATAAAATAAAGTACATTTAAAATTAAAGTGTTTTAAAATTTAACTAAGTATCATGTACAAATTTGTTAATTAACCTATACTGACGATTACATATTTTATTTAACTGCTGATAAACGGAGACCACTCGTTATTAATATTGCATAACATTGCAATAGTATTATAAATATATATTATTATTAGTAAAATTTTATGTTAAAAGAATTGTTTTATTTTTAAAATAAAAGAGTTTGCTTTAAAAAACTTAAACAACTAAAACATATTTTGAAATAAGTTATTAAATTTAATGTTTTTTCACTTAGAAGTGAAAAAATATAAAAAATAAAATAAAAAATTAAAATAATATCATTCATAATGTCAAAATACAAAAGTATCCAATTCAAATTTATACATTTTCAATACTATGCTAATATTTTAGAACAGTAAAGACAAATTAGTTGAATAAAATTATTTGTATTTATTATTTTATATTAAAAAATAACGCTAATTTATGTTTGAATACAAAAATTGAAAGACAACATTTCATAATTTAGTTAGCGATCTTTAAAATCAATTGATTTCAAACTTATACAACCATTTTAGTTGGTTTCGATTTAGGTTCTAGTTCTACAATTTTGAAATTTAATATTGAAATGAAATTAAAATCATTTCTCAAATACATTAATTTTTATTTATTTAATTTAATATATTACAATTCAGAAATACTTCAAACAAATTCCAATATAATCAGCAGAATGCTGGCATAAGTATTTAGGAAAAGAGATTCGTAAATTATATTAATTTTCTTGAGATATCATTGTTCCAATAACTAAGTCCATTTTTAAACAAAAAGTTCCGTTTTTTTTCTTGAATTGTTACCGCTGATGAATATAATTTCAAAAAAAAAAAACCGATTTAACCTTGAAATTGATTTAAGAATTTAAGTATTTAAGAATTAAAAAGTCTTTTAATGTATTGCTGGTAGAAATAAAAAGAAAATTCAATTTAATATAATTTAAAAATAAAGAAATAATATTGTTTTTTTTTTTTTTTTTTAAATTAAATACATATATAATTTTCTCAATAGATTTTTTAAGGTTTACGAAATAAAATAAAATTTATATTAAAGAAAAAATATTTTTATATGTTATCTACTTAGAATATTAAGCATTTTATACCTAAACCTCAAAAATTCTACAATAAATATTAAATAAAATAAATTTTAATAAATAATAAACTTAAGATAAACATTTCTAATTAAATAGCCTAAACATAGTTTTTTTTTTATTATTATAGAGGAATTATCGATAAAAAATTGTAAACAAATTAAATTTAGCATAACAATTTCACATATAAATATAACTAACTATGAAATACCATCAACTTTATTATGGGATAATATTGCTATAAATAAAAAATTATAAGCCAGCCACAATACAATATTATACTTATACATATTATATTATACATATATATAACTATGTATTTATGGTTATAAGAATACTCTCTATTGAATTGAATCCAAGCACCATGAAGTAAAGACAAAATCCCACCCTACAAGAAGTATCTATGGCGATCATCAATCTTATTCTGTACTTTTTGAATGACAGCTCAGTGGCGTAGAATGGTTTTATACTGTGGATCCATGAAACAACAAATTTATATTTACATCATAATTATGTATAAGTTAATATAAGTCTTATAAAAATTTTATTGTATATAAATCCTTTCCTTTATGAAAGGCAAATAATTTAGTAAATATTATCATAACATTTAATAGTTCTGACATGAACAATTCTAAAATGGAAGGAATTTTAAAAACTCTAATAATTAAATGTTTTTAGTTCGATTAAAACATTTAAAAATAATATTGCAATGAAAAGTAACCCGCAAATTTTTTTGAGAACGCCACTGCTAAGTTTGTATACACTTCTTTCCTCTTAAAAACATATATTTTTTAGTTGTGTTTATCTACAAGTTTGGCATTTTCCATTCAAACTTCAATACGCTGTTTCACGTTTGACTGACAGTATATTGATATATTTTTATATATTCCAAAAAAAGGAAGGAAACCAGATTGTTTAATATAAAAATGAAATGAATGAAAAAATAAAAATAAAATAAAAAATAATCAAGCAAAATCCGTAAATTCGTGACATAAATATAGAATATTAAACAGTAGAAAAGTAATATAAATAATTTACTTTGATTCGAAATCGGAGTATAAATTGCCTTCGCGATTTTACGCATAATTTTTTAAAACGTACAAATAATATTTAAATTTTATATTAATATTTATATATATTTTATAATTTTTGTTTCTATTTTAATCAGGACCAGCTGGAAAACCAATTCTAAAAGGAAAACCCCTTTAAATGTAAATGCCTTGGAATTTGAATACAACAGGTATAGAATGTTATGTTATACATAGATTCATTTAGGATTTATACCTTACAAATTATTTATACCTTCAATTATTTCTAAAATAAATGATGAAATTTAATTAGGTTACCTAGTCTTGGTAATCTTTCAATATCTAAATTACATTTTTTTAGTGGTACCGTAGACGTGGCAAAGATGTAAAAATTATATTTAATTTATAATATTAATATTTTTAAAAAAATAATTTATCTTAGAATAGTTCTATATGATTTATATCAATACAAAATTAAAACCCATTTACAACCAATTGTGAGTCGAAAGTCTGAAATTTCTTAAAAGTATATGTGTAATATAAATATTATAAATTAAATGGTAACTTCTGAAGTTTTGGAATAAATATTTAGTATTCTTGCATTTATAAGAATATAACACAAAAGTAATTTTATTTATGGTTTATATTGCATAGATTTCCTATACATTAATTTATTAATAAATTGCAATGTAATGTTATTTTATGTGTAAGTATAAAAGAAAGTAATTTTGTATAATATTAATGCATGCGAGAAATTTTGTAGACATTATTTAATTTATTTGTAATTAAATAATTGAGGTAGTATTCCAATTGAGAGTTAATTTATCCTAAAATTCGGATATACATACTTTAGAATGCATTGAAAATATAATCAGCGCCACTTATTTTTATTAATATAGTCAGCCCAAAAATGTCTGCCATGATACATGTGTTTTCTGAATTACTCGAGACCAGGATTAGCATTATAGAGATTTTTTTTAAAACAATGCTTCTATTTTGGTTTATACTTTTTCGACACACCCCATTTTTCAGTATATAGTTCCAATTTTATTAATTAAGTTTGTTTTTAAAAAACTTAAAAATATATATACAAATCTAACTACGGTATACACAAAAGCGATTAGAGTAAACACAATCATTTCGATTTAAAAAAACCTTATTAATTACTTATATTCCAATAAATTAAAGATCTTGTAGCTGGCCAAATTCAATCAAAAAATTAATACAGTACCCACTATCAAGAGCGCTTTTATGGTGTAATATAATGTAAGAAAATAAAATTCGAAAAATGATTTTTGTACCACTTCACACTATACGTTAACACATTTTAAACATGTTTAAGAGAGTAAGTATGTAAATACAAAAACAGATATATTTAAATAATATTTAAACAAAAATTATATACATATGTAAAAACAACAATTTAAAATAAAAAAATAATTATTTTTCTATTTATTTAAAACTTATTTTTTTCATATTTTCTATTCAATTTTTTATTTTTAATTACATGAAAGTATAAAGTAAAGATATACCCTATATCAGTACTAATCAGAAAATAAAATTATTTAGACTACAACTTTGACCTCCCAAATATGTATGGCACAATATGTATATACTGGGGATCTCCAAATACATTTTACACACATACTCCAATGACGCATTTTTCATGCCGCAAATGATGCCATATGAATCACTAATCACTATACCTTAAATGATGCCATATGAATGCTCGAACTGGATCGATCCTAGATAAAATTAATTAATGACATATTTATTACGTTTTTTGAATATATATATATATGAATTAAGTGTGGGCTACATAGTTTTGATCGGTTCAGTTTTGATTCGTTCAGTAAAGTTAAAATTTTACGTCTTCATATATTTTGTATGGGAAATAGATTGAGTACATATGTCGAATCGGAACGAATCGAACCGAAATATACTCTTTATTTTCAATATTAATTATTAATATATAAATTATTGAAGTTTCCTTATTTAAAAATGGAATAACAATACAACAGGACATTTAATCAATCCTTGAAAATAAATATATTTCAATTTTAAATATCAAGGTAAACTTAAAGAAAAACACGTTAAACCATTTAAATACCTTTACGAGTGTAACGTAAATTTACTATAAAATAAGAAACTGTAAATATTATACAAATTTTGAAAGAAATTTACTTAACAAAACAAAGAAAATATTTTTCATTAGGTTTTTTTTTTTGGAAATTCAGAAATATTTCAAAAATTTATAGATTATTATAGTAGTAGTACATACTGTCACTAATTATTATACTATTCACTAACAGATGGATTTGAAATAGATACCAAAGCTTTTTAAATTGAATTTTTTATTACAATGTTAAAGTCGCCATCTGTTGCATTTAGTCACAATATTTATTTGAAACCTTCGAGATAAATTATTTTCATATCTTCTTTTATTAATTAATTGTATCTATATAGGAAAAACTAAAATGTTATTTTAAAAAATAGTATCTGTATACGTACGAATTTAGATTAGTAAGTAATACCCTTCTTTGAGCAGTCTTACTGTTTAAATATTTTAGTATCTTTTCCAAAAGTAATCATCTGGAGCTATAGTTAAATTTTGTTAAAAATTATTAAATTATAATTTTCCAAAAATTAAATTCTGTACAGTACACCATAGAAATAACAGGGATTTAAAATAAATGGTGTTTTCACTAACATGAAATTGCGTTAATCAATTTGAAAAATTAAAGATATTTCTTCACATAATATAAATATGCTAATGAATTACATTACCGCATCTGAATTACATTACCATTTAGCATAGTATAGAAATACATAATGAAATAATCACCAGAAGAACTATGAACTCAAAGTTTCATTTTAACTAGATGGGTACATTTGACCTAAGAATATGGAAACTTGCAAGTAGTGTCAAGCAAAACTTTATCTGAAAATGTCGACAAATGTAAAATTAAACAAGAAATTAAAAGACCGCTATTTTTATAAAATAAAATAATATTGAAAAAGGTTTAAAATCGATTAAAATATTAAAATTTTCTATATTATTTTTTTAAAAATAATTTTGTCTAACCAAATTTAAAGTGAAAATTAAGACTGACACACTTGTATACATTTTCGAATATATAAATTATAACCTGATTTTTATATTAATTTTAAAATTTGAATATTTTATACTTAGAAGAAGGTATATCAAGTATTGCTACTTTATCGATAAAAACTAAACTGAGTTTCAATAAACTAATAATTGATAATTTCTTAAAGTAAGTAAGTAACATCATAATAGTGGAAATTGCTTCTTATTAAAAGTATACATAATTTTATTAAAAAAAAAAAGTGATTCATATATACATATGTTTAAAATACCAAATTTAGAGGTCATTTACTTTTAAATAAATAAGTAGTTTTCGTACAATTTAAGGGCCTATGATCTGTTATCAGAAGATTGTTAAATTTGTATGCCTTGAGCAGTTTCGTTGTATATATACGTATATCTGCCGACTGATATTAACAACCTATATGAAATGTACATATTTTATTTAAGTAATTTTGAAATGTTAACAAAGAAATATAATAATTTTTAAAATTAAATTTATAAAATTTTAATGAATTTTAGTTTATCGCAGTCTACCACAGTGAACAAACAATATATTTTAATTAATTTTATAAAAAAAAATAAGAAATAATTTTAAATTAATTCAAGACAGGATAAATTATTTGCCAAACATAACTTTAAAAAATTTATATTAATATACCTACCCTATTTATTGGCAGAACAATTAAAGTGAGACATTATACTTCTTTAGTTTATTAGCTACTAATAATTAATATTATTAAAGGCGGGAAAATTGACTTTGATTTTAATAATTATTAAGCGCCTTAGTTAAATTTTTTTGTTTCACTTACTCATTATAAAATTAAAGTTAATAGTTTTTGTTTCATTTACTCATAATATAAGTATTAAATAAATAACTTATATTAACCATTAATGACGGAATACCATTAAAGGATAACTTTTGCAATTATATGAGAGTCTTTATGTAATTATTACAATTATGACGGACAGTGGATTTTTGTTATTAACATAAGGAGTACGACACGGGCAATAAAGTTTTATAATGTTATGTGAAAGTAAACTAAATTACCGACTTATTAATTATGTTTATGTTATTTACGATATTCCCTAAGATTTTTTTTTTGGTTTGAGAGCTAATTATATATATTAGCGCCACTGTTCTGTTTTTTATTTATTTATTGACATTGTAAATTATATGTTATATAAATTTAATAATATTACTTACTAAATAAGTTCGAGACGTGACCCCAATTTATAAAACTGGAAATCAGGAGCTTTTAACCAGATATTGCTCATCAATTTTTCATTATATAGTAACTCTAGAATTAACAAAATTAGATAAATTTAAGTTTTATGCATGTCAGTATTATTGCCCCAGTTTTTAATTAATATTAAAATTCTCGCAATATTTATATTGTTGAATAGTATTTATTTTAACTTTGAACTTTTTAAATATGTTAGGTTTTAATCAAATGAAATGCATTTAACAATTTATTAAACCCAGGCGGTTATTCGCAGGTACGTACATAAGTTAATAGAAAGTCAGTCTAGAGTCTGACAATAATTGAATCATATTAAAAGGGCATATGATTAGTGGTAACATCAATATGGAGAAATTAGTTTTATTAAAACCCTCGACGTCTAGATTTATTTCCCACTTATTTCTCTTGCCTGCTGCATTTTTGAAAATATATAAATAACATTTTAGCTGTTTTAATTAACATTTACAAAATTTATTCCAACAGAATTAGTTGAAGTAAATTTAATCAAATAGCTAGAAATATGAATCAATATTGTAATCAAAATAAAAGTCCTATTCGACAATTTCCAACTCAATATGGAAATAATTGTACTAGGGTAAGAATATAAAAAGTTTTAATGAAAATTATAATTTATTAAATTTTACATTATAGAATATAATGGAAATTGAATATCAACCTCAACTTTGGAACACAAAAGAAGACTTTTTAGCAGAAAGTAAGATTTATATTTTATTTTAATATATAAATAAATAAATTTTATATTTAATTAATAGATAATTTTTCTGTGAAAAATGAAAAGACTAAAAGATGTAGAACTGCTTTTACCAGTACACAATTAATTGAATTAGAAAGAGAATTTCATATAAACAAGTATTTGTGCCGACCACGCCGTATAGAAATTTCACAAAGACTTTCTCTTTCTGAAAGACAAGTAAAAATTTGGTTTCAAAATCGTAGAATGAAGAGTAAGCGTCATATAAAATTAAATAAGGATGTCAATAAATTACGACCAAATTCAACTAATTCATGTTCAACACGAAGTACAGCATCACTCTCACCTCATTATTCATCACGGTCATTTAAAACTAACGAAGATAAAATTGAATCTAATACTGGACATCAAAGTATTGTTCAAAAGTTGATGTCATATTCCCATCAAGAACAGTTCTTTAATTCTCGTTCAGAAATAATTAAAACTGAATCTTGTACACAATTAATCAATAATTCACTTATACAATCTCCAAAATATATTGATTTAACTAGAAAGTATAAAAATGAAATGGATGAACATCAATTTAACTATGTTAAACAAGATAAAGTACATTTAAAATATACTCCAAATAATTTACAAGTTACTTCGAATTTATCAAATAACTTAGATTCGTCGATAGATTACTTTAGTGATTCTGATGCAATGTATCCTATAAATCGCTTAATGTATAATCAAATAGACAATAACTATAAAACAGTAAATAATAATACTAATAATAATAATAAATATACAGCTACAGCAATTGATCAATATCAAGAATATGTCAGCAGGACAAAATTTGATCCTATGCATAATAGAGGTTATTATGACTATATTCCAGATGTGTCTAGTACTGATGTTTCTACATGTCAGTCAGGTACAGGCTCGATACAAGCAGAAAATTATTTAAATTTAAGCTGGACTTCATCTCCTTTTTCAGTTATATCTGGTGATATACCACATACTTTACTCGAACTTTAATTTTACATATTTCGTTATATATTTAATGTTAGAAAATTTATAAATAATTATAATTATATAATATGTATATGTTATTACATAATAAATTTTAAACTATTAATTCTAAATACAATAAAATTAAATTAAAAGAAACTTTAAAAATTGTATTATAATTTTTTAGCTTCAAATTGTTTTTCCACTCCAACTACAAATTAATCAAAAAATAACTAAAGAAATAAGTCTAATATTCATTAATGTCATTTGGTTATCTTATTACTTTTACATAATCACACATATGTAACAACAGACTTATGGTCAAAATTTTGATTAATTATTTAAACAATAATTTCATTTTTAATAATTAATTAATAATTTCATTTTTTTTTTTTAATATTTTTCATTGATTCTCAACTTATATTATTATTTATAAAGATATTTTTTGTTTTAAAAAATCAAATTTTATATTTCATCTTCCATATAATTTATTATTTTACAATTATATTTATAAATTTTTAAGTTAAACAAATAAGTTTTTAAATTTTAAATATAAAAATTCACATAAGTTATTACAAAATTATATTTATTTATTAGAATTAACAAATTATAAAATTAATTTATCTAAGAATTCAATTCTGAAGTAGGATAAGAATTAATCCGTGGCATTTTGGCATTTGGTTCACCCCAAGATAAATTTAATGAAGGTTTTTCAATAACTTCAGAACATATATTTTGATTTAATTCTGCCAAAACTGAAGAAACTTCTAAATCCTTTTTTATATTTTCAAAATCAATATCTAACGAACATTGATAAGATTTTTTAGAATAATCTTCGTTTGCACCATTTAATTCAGTTGTATTACGGCAGCAGTCTAATAACACCGACTCAATAAGTGATAATTCTGAAAAACTGTCGTCACGAGGAATATTATTCGGATTATAGCTTGCAGTTACTTTTGTATTATTTTTACCGAATTCAGTGTTCGCTTGTGTAGTATTATCTATATCAAAATATTTCCTTTTCAGAGCTCGGGAGTTATATAAATTTTCATCGGTACCAACTTTGTTTTGCAATGAACTAAAATCTTGAGAATATGACATTAAACGTTGAACAATTCCCTTATGATCATCAAAATTTTCATCAGAACTGGACGTGTTTGAGTTATAATCGGAAGAGGGTTTAGTTGTGTGAAGTGGTTTAGATGATGTAGACTTATTATTGTTGTACTGGAATTCCAAATCTTTTTTTTGTTTCATACGCCGATTCTGGAACCATACTTTAACTTGTCTTTCATGTAGTGATAATCTTCGCGATATTTCAATACGACGCGGTCTGCTTAAATATTCGTTTAATTTATATTCATGTTCTAGTTCAAATAGTTGACGACTAGTAAATGCAGTTCTTGGCCTTTTCATCCTTTGTCCATTCGATGTTACATCTGCAATAAAAATATAAAATATATTTATATATATATCAAAGAAAATTTAAGAGCAATTCATTATATTTAATTGACCAAAAATCTGTCGTTCAAGTATAATAAAAATAATCACTTACCATTGGTACTTTTCATTTGATTTTCTATTAATCCAGTTGAATTTAATATAAAATTTGATACTGTTGTTGGTATTACTCTATTGAATGTATTGTAAGTATTTGGATTTCCGTAACTTGTGTAATATTGCATAACTGCGTAAAATTAATATATTTGTGAAATATTGAAGGAATATTTATTATTATTTATAATTTTTAAACTATGCTTTTAAAATTTGACTAATTATACTGTTTATATTTTTCTACAAATAAATTAAGACTTTTACACTATGACTCTCAAAATTTGACTAAAAGCTATAGAATTGATCACAAGTTTATATAGGGAACGGTATACCTGATAATCCCATAAAACTATAAAATTTATTACCTTTGATGTTTTGGATAATTCAAATTTATAATTTTGTTAAAGGTAAACCTCAAGTATAAGTCTATTATATACCTTTAAGTACCTATTCATTATATCCTTGATAAAATAGTTCTACTATACATTACCTGTTGACAAAATATTATGTGGAACCATATTTATGGCGCATAAACAGGTGCGCCATATGGACTAGCGGATTAAAAGTGAGAATATAAAAAAAAAACTTTCTTACTTTACAAGATATTTTATATAAATTTAAAAATCAAACCATATACAACAAAAAAGAAGCTGTTGAAATCAGGTAATTTATTTTTATTAAAATAAGGCGCCTTGTCCATTGTTAAAATTATTAGAAAAAATTGATCTGGAGTCAAAATTTTATTAAATATGACGCCAATATATTAAAAATAATATTATATGTAATAATTTGACAAAAAAGTTTTAAGGCTTTATATTTCAAAATAATAATTCTAAAAACAAAATTTACTTTATGTCAAAAAAAAAAACGTAAAAACTTACGATATATAATTTGAAAAAATTGCTGATGCAAAAAATTAATATATTTTTCTTTAATCTTTATTGGCAATTTCGTTATACAGTAGTTCTGTAAATATAAATAAATATTTTTCAGTTGTATAATTTGTATTTTCTTACAATAAATCTATTTTCTATTAAATTATTATCTATTATAATTTTATAATAAACATAAATTTCACAGCAAAATAGACTTGAAATTACTGTACATATATATTCATATGTATAAAGGCTTCCCCAAACCAGCGCGTTTTGTAGCCAGTGATTTAATAAAATAAATCATATTTTGGATTTTGTTCTTTTGACATTTTTGAACAGAACATATAAATCTGTAATAAAAAGGATTGTGGTAGATTTTTACTTTGTACCAAGAAGGGAAAGGTGACAAATTAATATTTTTTTTAAAAAAAATTATAATACTGGTGAGATTGGTAAGTCTCTTTTTGATTATTATTTAAAATATATAAAAAGAAAAAATTAAATAAAACATGGCTGAGTTTGTTCCTCAACGTAAACAAAGCAAAAAAAAAACTACCGGGAAGGAAAATCAAGAATCAAGTGCTCTCTTGGATGAAATAAGATTGCTTAGAGAAGAAAATGCACGACTAAGAGAACAACAGCCTTCTGTATTACCAATACCAACAGATACACATTCATTAAATGAAAATGATAGTTGTGTATCAATAAAAGCAAAAGGATTTCGAATGACATTAATTGAAGCAAAAACATTAATTCCTGAATATGTTCCTGGTAAAACTTTATTAACACCTACCCAATGGATTGATACCATTGAAAAATCTATGGTAGTCTATGGGTGGGAAGGTCTAGAAGCAATGTTTTATGCAACGGCTCAGTTGCAAGGTGCAGCTAAACAGTGGTATGAGAGCCAGCATGGTCGAATAAAGTCTTGGGATGAATTTAAAATAAGTTTTATTGCTGGTTTTCCAACTATCGATGATAGTCATAGAATTTTGGTCGAGTTGATGAATAAAGAAAGAAAGACTGGGGAAGAAATAGAGTCATATTTTTATGGCATGGTTGCTTTGGCTGAAAAAGCAAATGTAAGCAAAGAAGAAACAATGAGGTATATAATTTCTGGATTAAATGATTCCAAATTAATTAATATAATGGATGCACTCAAGCCAAAAACATTGACAGAGCTTTTGTCTGAAATAAAAATTCGTGAAGGAACGGAATTATATAGACAAAGTCGTAAAAATTTTAAATATAACGCTGCTGCCAGGTTGAATGATAGTTCATGTTTGATTAAATATAGACCATATCAAAATCAATATACCAACAATTATAATAATAAAAGGTCATTTGATCATAATTCAAGGAATTCGAATTACCAACAACAAAATAATCAGCGGGGAATGGGTGAACAACGGAAATGCTATAATTGCCGTCAAGTTGGACATTTGGCTTTTCAATGTAATCGTCGCCGAAATACTTATGTGGGAAAGTCAGAACCTCCACAGAAACGGTTAATGAGACAAGTTGTTGGAATATCCAAAGAAAATGAATGCTACCAAAAAGTGATTGTAGGTGATGTAGAACTGAATGGATTTTTAGATTTAGGTAGTGATTGCACCACAATAAAATTATGTATAGCGCAAAAGTATAATTGGAATTATGTTCCACATCAAATGACTTTGCATGGTTTTGGGGGTGGTAAATGTGATGTTCTGGGTAAAGTACATAAAATAATTAAAATTGGAGAAGTAGAATTGCAAACCGAGGTAATTGTGGTTGATGATGATGCACAAGATATTCCTATAATTGTGGGTAGAAGTTTCTTAAATCACCCGAATGTCGTGGTGGTTAAAAAATGGGGAGCAATCACTATTAAAAAAAATAATAATTTACCAGAAAAAGTTGCAATAATAGATAGTAAAAAAAAATTGTCAAATCCAGTTAAGAGACAAATGTTAATAAGTAAAAGGAATATTATTTTAACTGATTTAAAAATTTGTGATACAGTTACTGAACACGAAAGGGGCCAACTTCTGGAAGTATTAAATAATCATAGATCCGCAATTGCTTTAGATATTTCAGAATTGGGGTTGTCAAAAGAAGATACGATGGAAATTAAAATAAAATCAAATGAAATTATTAGATATAAACCATACCGTGTGCCATACAACCAAATATCGATTCTACAAAATATTATTAAAGAATTATTGGAAAATGATATTATCGAAAATTCAAAATCAGAATATGCAAGCCCTGTTATTTTGGTAAAGAAAAAAGATGGAAATTTTCGCATGTGTGTTGATTATCGCAAGCTGAATTCGATTACAGAAAGAGAAAATTTTCCTACTCCAAACATTGAAGAACAGATCCAATCATTATATGGTATGAAAGTATTTACAATTTTGGATTTAATGAGTGGATATTATCAAGTGCCAATTGCTCAAGAATCGCGCCATTTAACTGCTTTCGTTGTTCCATTTGGCCAATATCAATTTAAAAGAATGCCGTTTGGATTGACAAACGCACCTGCCATTTTCATGAGAATGATGGCAAAGATATCTGAAAAGTTGTTAGATCAAAGAACTAAAATTTATGTGGATGATTGTTTATTACCCGCGGAAAATATAAATAATAATTTAAAGTTTTTAGAAAATTTTCTTCAGATTTTAGAAGAGGCTGGTTTAACCATCAATATTAAAAAATGTGAATTCTTTTCTCAAGAAATAATGTATTTGGGGCATAAAATTAGTGCAGAAGGCATTATGCCTGGTCTTAAAAATATTATAGCAATACGAGATTATGCAATTCCCACTACAGTAACTGAAGTAAGACGATTCCTGGGTTTAACTGGATTTTTCCGTAAGTTCATATTTGCGTATTCCATTATTGCAAGACCATTATATGAATTGACTGGAAAGGATGTCAATTTTCGGTGGGGTGAAGTTGAAATGAAGGCTTTTAATGAACTAAAGAATAAGTTATGCAGTGAACCGATTTTGACAATATATAATCCTAATGCAAATCATGAGCTTCATACAGATGCAAGTAGTGAAGGTTTGGCTGGAATTTTAATCCAAGTGACAGATGATAATTTAAAACAAGCTGTGGCTTATTTTAGTCGAGCAACTTCGAAGGTTGAAGAAAAATATCACAGCTATGAATTAGAGGCATTGGCAGTGGTAGAAAGTTTAGAAAGGTTCAAATATTATTTGCTTAATAAAAAGTTTAAAATTTACACTGATTGCAATTCATTGAAGATGACACATAAAAAAAGAGATTTAGTACCTAAAATTGCTAGATGGTGGCTCAGAATCCAAGAGTTTGAATTTGATTTGGAATACAGGTCTGGAAAGCTAATGAGTCATGTAGATGCATTAAGTCGATCTCCAGTTGAAAATTCTAGTGAATGTGATATAGTTGGCCATCGACAAATAATGGCTATTGGCATGGAAAATGAGGATTGGGTATCCACTTTACAGATACAAGATTCAAATTTAAAAGAAATTTTTCATATTCTTCAAGGAATGCCGTTGAACAAAGAAGTTAATGTTAATAGTATTAAAAAAGAATATGAGTTGAAAAAGGGTCGAATTTATAAAAAAACTGCTGAGGGTCTTCGGTTTGTAGTTCCCAAAGCAGCAAGATGGAAAATTATTAAATCTTTACATGATGATGTGGGTCATTTTGGATTGGAAAAAACTTTGGGTTTAATAAAACGCACTTACTGGTTTGCAAAAATGCACACAATTGTAAAAAAATACATAAATAGTTGCATTGATTGTTTATATAATAAACGTGGACCAGATGAAAGCCGTTTTACATTGCACCCTATTAAAAAAATAGCATTACCTTTTCATACAGTTCATGTTGATCATGTTGGACCCTTTCCAAAAAGTCGTCGGCAAAATATGTACGTGGTGGCTATTATTGATTCATTTACAAAATATATTATACTGAGACCAGTGCGATCAGCAAATACTAATGGAGTTATAAAAACTTTTGATGAAATATCACAATTTTTTGGGATGCCTGTTCGTATTATAAGTGACAGAGGCTCAGCACTAACATCGAATAAATTTTTAGCTTATGTCAAAGAAAATAATATTGTTCATATTAAGACTGCGGTAAGAACACCAAGGGCCAATGGGCAAATTGAAAGGTATTTCCGAACATTGAATTCTGCAATTGCTTGTATGTCGCACGATGCATCAGGAAAAGATTGGGATGAATATTTACCAGCTATACAATGGGGATTAAATAATATCCAACACGAAATCACTGGGAAAACAGCACAACAATTATTATTTGCGTATGAACCACCTAATAATGTTCATAACAAATTGTCCATGGCTTTACATTGTGATTTGGGTGATGAAGAGAATGAAATCGATATGGAGAAGCTGAGAGCAGTTGTGGAAGAAAGAATGTTACAAAATCAAAAGAAAATCGCTGAAAAATTCAACAAAGAACATAAAACACCAAAAACTTATGAAAAGGGAGATTTAGTTTTGCTACGAGCAGAGCATCCTGCAACTGGAAGTTCTAGGAAGCTTTTAACGAGATATAGAGGACCTTACCAGGTGGCAGAAGTTTTAGGAAATGACAGATACGAAGTAATTGATACTCCTACAACTCAAATAACACAAAAGCCATTTCGTTCAGTATTTGCAGCAGATAAGATGAAAAGATGGTGTGAATTCGTTGATTTGGTATTTGATGATTTAAGTGATGGTGACGATATTGAATAAGGATTTATTTGAAACAAATTTCTTTTGTTTTATTTTTATTTTATTTTATATATATGTATATAGTAGTATTGAATTTATTCTATTATGTTGAGATGAAGATATATATATTTTTTTTATTTTTTTTTTTAGTTTAAATAAACATAATTTTTGAAGTTTTTATTAATGAAAAGAAGTAGTATTTTTTGTTCTATTTTGAAGGATAATTGAGAAAGATTATTGAATTTAATAATTAAATAATTTATATGCTGTGTGCTAATTCATTCAGTGATTATTTTGATGTCCTGTGTGGACTTATTTCTATGTATTTATTCTGTGTGAACTTATAGATTTGCTGTGTGCTTAATCTGTGTGAACTTATAGATTTTGCTGTGTGCTTATCAGTCTTGTACTATGTGAACCATTGGTAATGTTCTGTGTGAAGTAAACATTAGATGAGGTACTTAATATTCTGTGTGAAAATTATGTATTGTGTGGAAATTATGTCTTGTGTGGACTAAGAAATATATTGATATCCTGTGTGGATTCTCGGTATAAAGTTGCAAAGGTAGTATATAATATCTCTGTGTGAGAAAGTAGATAAATATCTGTGTGAGAAAATTCATTAAATCATATGAATATGTTCATCGGGACGATGAATAAGTAGGATGGCCGAATGTTAAACGACATTGCACGAGAAATAAAAAAAAACCCTTTTCTCAGTTGTTTAATATTCAAAATGTAAAGGAGAGTAATTGTCCACTGTAGAGAAAGAGAGTGGTTAACAGCCGTGGTGGGTAGATGAAGACTATTATATAAAACTAGTCAATAGAGTCGAAACCACTGAAGGGTGCGGCTGTTAATTTATTCTATTCTAAAAATCATCATTTAATAAATGGGACTATATACTATAATACAATATTAACAATTTTTTGAAATTTTTATTAATTAATATTTTTGTAAAAAACTACAACAAACTTCGATGTAACTTCAAAATAAATATGTCAAGTTATGACTTATGACATATTTATTTTGAAATTTAAGAGCGAATTTTCGCCGCTTCGGTGTGGCCTAATATGCGATATTCGCGCGATTTCCGCGCGGTTTTTTTATTCGCGCCGCTGCCGCAAAAAAAACGCGCCGGTTTGGGGAAGCCTTAAAAGGCAATTGATATAATAAATTGAATAAATTATAATTATTCTGGTTTTATTAAATTAAATTAATATTTTATTAAATTTAATTAAAATTATCAATTAGAATAAATGGTTACCTTAAAACATCATCCGCTGAATCATTATAATTTAATTTAAATTAATTGGATGATAAAAAATAAAATTTTAAATAAATTATTCGAATTGCAAAATGTATGCGTTTATTCATAATTATTGTCTGTTTTCAAAATAAATAATTTTCAATTTATTACAATGAATTTGCTGACGAAATAGTTTCGCCCTGGTTTTGTTCTGGACTTAATTCAACTGATTGCATTAATTATAATTGTTTATCAGAAAAATCAATATTGTTTTCACAATTATTATAGAAGTTAAATTTTCATAAAATTGATTGTTGTATACAATTTGTCTTCTAATAATCCAGATATCCTTTAATTGATTAAAATTTATTGAATATTTCATTTCCGAACATCGAATTTGTATAAATTTACTTTAAAGTTAATATTTTTATTTAGAAATCTAAGTAATTTTACCTTGAACTATAATACTATTCATATAAAGGTATAAGAACCAGGACACAAATCAAATTTCATGCGAAATTGGAACAGGAATAGAATTTTTAAAAACTCCAAAGTTTTTTAAGGCTATACATATACCGTATATATATATTTCTTTGGGTTAAATATTGTCGAAAATTGTAATATTAAATCCAAATTAAATATTTTCGTCAATTTATTTTAATTTCCTTTTATTTTTATATTCTTTTTGTAGTTGTAGGTAGTGATGCCGTATAATAGATGACAAAAAAAATAATTGTGAAAATTTATTGTTGGATGGATAATAATGGTTTACTATCTTTTCTTTATTAATCGTTTTTAGTCTACAACATCATTTTTATTTTAACACCTAATTCTTACTTGTTCTGTTTCAAATATTCATATACAATATTTCCATTTCATAAAATTTGTAAACATGTCAATGTAGTCCGCATTAGTTTGCTTAACGCATTACAACTGACGAATTAATTAATTTCTTACATTTTCTATTCTTACATTTTCTAGCAGTATAATATTTTTTAGATTATTTTGATTAACAAACACTATAAAAATTACTAAAATTAATATCTAAGTGTGAAGATATCTATTCTTCAAACTCAAAGAAAACCTCAAAGTATTTAATAAGTTTCAATTCATATTTTTAACACATAAAATATATCAAAATTACTTTGCAACAATAAAAAATATAATAAATACCTTCATTTTTCTGTTTCTGTGTAAGTGTTGAACGTAATCCTTGATAAATCTGGAGAATTAATATATTTTAAAAAAAGCATTAGTCACAAAACGCATTTAATTAGTTAACAACAATTTTTCTTATTTACTTTTGGGATATATGCATATTTTAAGATTTTACAGCATTATTTTAACAAACTTGACTTACTCTACTATTTTGTATTGCTTGCAGGAAAATTTCGTCAGCTGCCATACCTTCTATAATTTTGTTTAAAAATTAAAATTAATACAAATTTTTAAAATTAAAATTAATTAATTAAAATTATACAAGTAATTGTATGATAAAAATTTAAAAGATTATTTATAGGTATATTAAATTGCTATTGTAATATAATATTTATTAACTGATTTCATTCTAACTGAATTCATTCTCCAATAACACAATAATTTATACAGTAAAATATTTTAAAAGAGAATAAGTAATAATAATAAATAATAAAGTATAATTTAATTTAAATTTCTAATAAAAAAATGATTGTATATTTTTTGGCGCAAAATATAAAAAATAATAATTTATCATATAGATGGCGATGGTATCAAGTTGGAAATGAAATAACCAATTATTTTTTATTTGCTCAATTTTTCAACTTTTACAGTGTCTTGGATAAAATTTAATCTTTCTGTTTTTCTTCTAGAATTTATTAGATTCTAGCTAGAATCTACTAAAATATAAAAAATGATAGGAAACAGAACTAAAATGATAAGAGTGCAAATAAAGCGACTTACTATCTACATAAATAATAGTTATGTAATTAATATGATTTGGTAATGTTATATTAAATTTTAATTTAAAAATACAAATAAATTATTTATTCTCTTAGGAGGTTTAAAACGATTTTTGAACTAGCTAATCCACTGCATCTGGCTCTGGCCTTGATATATATGTATTTATTATTATATTTTAATATAGTTATTTTGTTGTTGTAATTGCAGTTTGACAACCTTAATGTTTTTTATCATTTCAGTCAGCTAAGCTAAAGGTTTGATGAATTTTACGATTCTTAATCTTAATTTTCATAATCGGTTTTGCTCATAAAAATCTTAATAATTAAAAAAAAAATATTTGTTTTATTTAGTAATTAAATTTACAAATCAAAATTATAACTAGAAAAAATAGAGCAGTGTGCAGTGTTAAATAGAATTAGTTTGTTTTAATTATATAATTTAAAAAACGGAAATATACAAAACTACAATAATATAATTAATAGTAAGTAAATTGAATATTAGGTATATAAAATATTGAACTTTCTTTTCTGTTTCTATATAAATGATTTTTTTTGGTAGGTATAGTTAGGTATATTATAAATAAATATTCAAATTCCAAGAACATAATTCAGAATGGATAGCTAAAATTATTTAGTTCACAACACATCTTTTGATATAGATTAATTATAATTATTGTATACATCGAATATTCTAATATCGATATTTTCATGCATTTTTTTCTTCCGTCGATATTTTGGTTTGTGTTTGCGATATATATTTCAAACTAATATACATAAATATCGATACTGATTTTTTAAGCATAGTATAATTATTTTCTATTTTCTATATTATGTATGTACATTACATATGTATTAGTTTATTTCACAAATCTTTAATAAAAATACATAAAAAATCGGATAGTTAATTTTTTAATTCATTTAAATATTTGAATAAATTCCAATGTGATCGATGATAATATTAATTCCTGATGGGTTTAATTTAAGATTTAATTCATGTGAATTTTTTTTTAAACATCAATTAAACATGTTTAAATCCAAGTTTGTAGCGCTATGAATTTCTATATGGTTCACTATATTCTATTAAGTATTAACAGACAATTATCCGTTTAAGTCTGTATATGCATTTTTATATGAATAAAACAAAAATCATAAAATGATTTTATTTTAGTTATATGATATTTCTGTTCAGTATTTTATAAAAATTTGTACGGCATTCGGCATAGTATTTTGTATATATTGTAACTGTAATGATAATAATTTTTATTATCTACACGTATTTTGAGTTTTAAGATTTTTTTTGTTACCATTCTAAGAATCATCTGCTGTTAGGTTTCCGCTGTGATTTGTGTTGAAAATGATTGATTGTTTTTTACTTGCTGTTATAAAATTCTTAAAATAATTTCTTAAACTGACCTTGAAAAATTATTTAAGAATGCTAAAGGAAGAAAATACTTTATGGGTTTGTTGACTATATAAGAGGGTTTATTTTGGTTCGGTTTGGGAAGAATAGCTGTAAAATCTTAAAATTTGTGTCGCTACTATAAAATCGCAGAATTAAAAAGGTTAATAAAAAGAAAATTCTGTACAATATGAGTAAAAAATACATCAATGACTTCTTCTTATTGATAATCAATCAATAATTTGGAACTATTTTAATTAAGAAGATTGTCTTGTAAATTTAAATTTCATTTTACTATTTTACAAAAAGTATGTCTAATATTCGGCATTTCTGTTTTTAAGAAGGGCAGTTATTAAAATAAAATATTTTATTTTCTTCAGTATTGAAATTTAAAAATGATATAATATTATTTATTAAAGATTTCATTGTGTCAATAGAATATTATTTAAACATAAGTGAATCTTTTAGAGTTATAGTTAATTATCAACTGAATAATTTACAATCAATTTAATTAAAATCATTATTTTCATTTAATAATTTAGCTACTTTTTGCACGAAGCTAAAAGTTATATACCAATAATATACTTAAAATTTATAATACTTTTTGTAAAACATTCTTTCACCATGTATCTGCATCTATGATTTTTATAGGCTCTTTTAATAGATAGAACAGAAAAAAATAACCATTCAATTTTAAAGTATAAATAATATGTGCTACAGAAAGAAATTAAGTCTAATACCCTAAATAAAATATGTACATATATTAAATTATATGTTTTAACTACGATTAAGTTATATGAAATTTTTTATATTATCTATAAAATGTTTATTCAAATATTAAATTAATTTGGATATTTTATCAATATTATGATTATTTGTAAATATCAAGGATTTAATTATAGAAACAAACAATTTATTAAATAGTTGTTATACCAATATTATAATTTATAAGTTATACCGTACAAATATTTAAAGCATGAAAAGAAACCGACGGATCGAAATTCAAATGTTTATTCTACTCTAGTGTGATATGGAAATAAAAATTTTAAAATTATATGAGAATTTGTTAATTGCTTCCACCAACAAATTGTCACACTGTGTTTGAAATTCTTTAGTATACTTCGTTTAACATTTTTTTCCTTAAAAAGTTATAAATTATTTTAATACTATAATTTTAGTAAGATTGTTTCATTTTGCTTACTAAATAATAGTATAATTATAAAATTATGTGTGTATATTTTGAATTAAATCAAGTAAATATAAAAATAGTGTAATTGTACAGAGTATTGCGCATGGATACATATTGTTTATTTTATCGAAAGTTATGTCAAGACAAGACAATATAAACATTAAAAATATATAATATGTATATTCTTCAATTTGAAAGGATGATCATTGTAGAATTCAATTAGTTAATGGAAAGAAATATTATAAAATCTATTCAAATTTTATAAATATCAACTTGATTTTCATAATGCAAGTCAATCTCAAGATATATTGTATTTCTAACGTTGGTGTAAATAAATATTTTTGGTGTAACAAACATGGTTTGGTGATTTACTATAGATATATTACTATATGCGTATAAATTTTTGAATGGCATCTTTTCCTCTAACCTCCAACATAATATACGCACTGTCAGACTGTCACATTGTTAAATTTTACCGTGGGTAATAGTCGTAACTGCTTAGTTGTTTGTTTCTTGGAATAAAGGAAAACAAATAATATATTTTAGCACTGCAGTTAATTTAATATAAATTGATGGAAGAAGGTTAAAATTCAGTTTTGCTTTCTAGCGAAAATGAAAACTAAAAAAATATAACAAAAGAACAAATTCCGAACTTAAAAATAATGCAGATATTAGATATGAATGACAATATAACACTATAACACCAGAAAAAATCAAATGATCATAATAATAATAATAAGATTACTATAATTCAAATATATCTGACCCGAATAAATATAATGTTATACTTCATAATTTCATAATACTGAATTGAAATATTTTTTTATAGCTATAGTATTTTTTACACGAATTTATTTAAGAAATATAAGATTTTCTAAATGCAAAACTGTTGTAATAAATAAACCTTCTCGCTGAAAAGGGTAACTTATAATAATATGTACAGTTTTTAGCGCTCGACATGGTCTTGTTTTCTTTCCTTCTTTGATTTTTATTATTGATTCAACTTCCCCTTTTATAACTTTGTACAAAACATTCACATATACAAAAACGAAATCAAAATTATTTTGTGCTGCTGTTTTTAGTACATATTCCAAATTTTTATACATACAACAAACAATAATGGTAGCGAAAAATAATAATTGTATAGCTATAGTAGCTGGGATTGATTTTTTTTTTGTAATATTTACTACATGCATTCAAAATGGCTGCGGTCCTTATGAGTGTGTTCATAAAAATAAAATAAAGATGGTCTTAAAATATGCACGTGCAATTTGTAAGGGGATTATCGTATATATTATGGGTATTAAATTAATGCTATTCATTGCAATATAATAAAAGATGCCATATTGTACGAAATATTATATTTTATAAATTTGAAGGTTATTTTCTTTTTATTTTGATATGTTTAAGAAATTGAATATATAAAATAATTTTATTTCTTTTAAAATTATGGAATCTACATATAAAAAAAAAAATTGCGTGCGCAGGAATAAATTAAATTGATGCAAGAAATTCCCCTTTTTTTTTATAATAATTTTCATCTAAAATTTGTACTTTGTAAATGCAAAAGTTACACAGCTTCACAGTGTTTACTGATTATATATCGAATCAGTTTATAATTAAACTAATATTAAAATTAAATTAAACTAATATAGAAAAAAATAATATATTTATTTATATTTTTAATTCCAAAGTGTAATAATAATAATTTAAAAAATATTATAAATAATATACAAATCTAATACATAAATTTTATGATTGGTTTTTGTATTCTTGATGAGTGACAAAGAGATTATGAAATTCTAAAAAGTAATTTCATAATTTAGAACTGATTGTATATACAAAATGGCATATTTTTTGTTTCTTTTTAAGTATTATGTAATATGAAAAATTAAAATTAAAATATATTTTAATTGCATGCAAATTATATAAAAACAGATTTCAATATAAATTATTATTTTTAAAAATTGTTTATATATATTTGATAATTATTATTTCTTACGAATCTGTGAATCTTAAATATACTATCAATTGTAAATGCCGTAATTAAATTTTTAAATATAAAGCATCTATGATTGCGGTGCAGAAAAATATATATTTTTAATATAAATAAAACATTGGAACAACAAAATTAGTGAAAGAATTAGATTTGATAAAATGGTTGTTTTTTATATATGAACAAAAAAACCAATTTAATATTTAAATTTATCAAAAATATATGTTTTTATAATTGTTTAACAAAACTCACACTTTTACAATTCTTCCCTAAATAATTTTTGTTTAGTATAAAAAAAAATATTTAAACACATACAGATACATTTACATTTTTATAAAGAATATTATATATCTTTATACATTACAAATTATGGATTATGGGCAATTAAAATAAATTATTTTGCAAATTGAGATCAAAATCGTATTACAGAATAAATTCAATATTATCATCGTATTAGTTCTAAAAAAAAGCCTACTTATTAAATATACACATAATTTGATCTAAAAACTTACATTTTTTGCTAGTATACTAATTAAAATATTCCAAATGAATAGAGAGTTTAAGCGAAAATTTTCTTAACTTTTTTATGTATTTAAAACATAGTAAATGATAAAAATGATAACATAGTAAATGATAAATTTAAGAAATTCGATTTTGATCAGCAGTGTTTTATGTATAATCTTTATTTTATTTTAATAGTTGAATTAATGTTTTATTTTTAAATTAATTCGTCTCTATATATCGACTAAATATAATAATATGTTAGTCTTTATAAATTATATGTAGCTATGTAACCTATATTATATTAAATTTTTATAATTTATTTTTGGTAAAATAAATATGCAAATACTATTTTGATAATGTATGTAAAAGGACACATTGACTAGAAAATGCGTCTATAGTTTCGGTTTAATTTTTATGTTAAAAAATATTTTTTTTTTTAAGCGGCGGCGGCAACAGTGAATTATGTTACACGGTTACACCAGTAAAAAAAGGTAAATCAATACAATAAAAAAATGATTATTATATATATTTTTAGTCCATTTTCTCAAAACTGTTAAAGAGTTTCTTAACACCGTTGAAGAGCTTTCTATAGTAATTCTCAATACTTCTCATATATTTTATTACTATATTTATACATTATTATTGTATGCACCGAAGGATAACACATATTACAAATAAAATTCCAGATTTTAACATCAGACGCAGAATTTGTATTGTTTTAAAATTGATACGCCCGGACAAATAGGAAGTCAAAGGGAAGAAAGAAAGTTAAATTTGACAACCGAACTATGCGCAAACGGAAAACGGAAATGTTTGTAGGCAATTATTATCACAAAAGGGAATATATTTCTTGGTTTTTTTCAACATAAACTCTTAAATATCACCTTAAATCAAAGATATATCTCAATAATTTTTTCTAACGGCACCCATAAATTGGTTATTAGAGGTTACAGGTATACAATAAATAAATATAATATACTAAATTATAACGAATAGTCAATTTCATCACTACGTGTTATTATCTTAATTCTCAATTATGCGGTAAAATATCTGCAATAGGCAATTATGTTAGTATAGTACGACTGAATATAATTTTCCTATTGATGAAATTTTATCTATTTTAATCAAATTATGATATAGAAAATGTTATTCCTTAAGTCAAAATATCGATGTCATTAGGCTTATAATTGTTAAAAAGTGGTAAAATTTAGTCTATTAACATTAATGGCGCATTATAAAACCTAAAAATTATTAAAATCTATTCACATTAATAGCGAATTATCAAATTTAATTTTTTTCGCTTCAAACATAAATGTATATGCCATATCAACGTTTAAATTAGACAGCCCAGTTTAAGAAAGATCATAGTTTAATAAAAATTATTAAGATGGATATAAGTGAAGTTTTGGAAATTAAAAAAGAAGCTAAAACTGTGTGATTGAAAAATATATTTAAGTAATAATTTAATGTAAATAAGTTTTTCCTATAGTACAAAATATTCTTATTGTCTGCTAATAAGTAAAAAAGTGGTATTTATTTATAGAGTTTTTTGACAAAAAAACATCAATGTATAGTTTGTAAAATTTAATAAAAATTAAATTTCGTATAAAATACAATTTTAAAGGGTATGTGAAATACAATAAAAAAATATTGGTATCGAAAATTATTTTAAGAGTATTGAATAAGATGTGTTGAAAGAAACAACTTTTCAAACATTTTATCTTTTATCATTGTTTTTAAATTCATTTCATATTATCTTTCAAATTTATATTTTTAGCTATCATTACTTGTACCATTATGACATTTTATAATATTGATTGTAAATAAAAATTATTACGTCATAAATCCGCAGCTTAAGGTCGATTGGCGATTGAAATAATGATCGTTTTTATGAGGTTATATAAAAATAGAAAATAGTTTATATAATCCATAATTGTGGCTGCATAATAAAATAATTTAAAAATATCAATTAATTCATTATTTATATAATCTTAGCTAAATTTTAAAGAAAACAAAAGAAGTTCTTTATTAGTGCCTTATATTATTTAAATTTTCTTAAAGAATTATGATGATGAAATTTTTTATATAATTTGTTTTATATAATAACTAATAACTATTTTTATTTGCAATTAATAGTAGAAAATTTAGCTTGTATTTATTGTTTTTTAAAATAATATTTTCATTAAAATGTTTTTCCAGGAATACATTTAAAGCGCTCCCGTGACCTACCCTGTAGTTCCGGGCTTTTGTTGAATTTGCTAAATAAAAAATTATATAGCATAATTTTTGTTATGTATCAGAAGCTCGTCTCTACAGGTATCTCACAGGGTAGAAAATAAACAACAGTGTTGGAGTTTATTTGATAACACTATTTAATTATTATAGAATTATATAATTTTGTATGTATACATATTGTATTTTAAAAACTTTAGATATTATGTAAATTACAAATTTAATCAAGGAAATCATATCACTGAAAATATAAACCAAGTAAAGATATATAATTTATATATTATTCAAATACTATAGCTATTAAGGTTAAAACTATTTTTTTTTTATAATTTGTTTACGAGTACGAGGGTTGCAATGGACTTAAAAATCGATTTTATTTATATATGCTTTTTTTTATCGCAAATTTGAAGTTGGCAGCTTCAGTGGAGTGCATATTAAAATTAAATTTCACATGTTATACCATTGTACCCGATTTTAACATAATGCTTCTGAAATTTGGAATCTCTACCTTGAGTGAGTTCATGGTAAGCTAACTTATGTTCAGTTAAGTTACGAATTATAATTGGATTATAAGTTGTAGAGGATAAATAGTAATAATAATCCGTATCACATATGTTAGTTTTATAAACCAGTTTGTGCTTTGGTAGTTAAGATCCGTAGTTTTAGTGATCTTTATTAAAATTCAGTGGTCCGTATCAAAAATTTCACGTCTTTTAAGACATCAATAATGAATGTATTTTATATAATTCGAGATTTTGACTAAAACTACCGACTCCAAATTTTAAAGGCACAAACTAGGTTTAAAATCCAAAATGTGTAACAAATGTTTTATTTTTACAATTTTAGATTCTCATTTTATGTTCCGCGATTTTACAACAATTTCTTACATCTTAAGTCTAAGTGTAGCCTGTCTTTGGCATTACACACCATATTTGAGGTTTTCGGAATTTTTAACTAAAGCCATAATATATAGGAAGCTAAGGATACACTTTTATATATAAAACTTTTTCACTTTTGCATAGTAATGATGGGCACGTTTCAGAACATTTTCTATGACATTATTTAAAGTTTTTGGCTATTGCGCTTGAATTTCTGATCCAATTTTGCGGTCTTGGGCTGTTGGTTGTCTTAAGCTTGCTTACATAAACGAATAGTCGGGTGCGGTGGATAAATAATTTCCCAATACATCTGGAAATTAGTCACTCTTCAAAAAATTGCATTAAAAGTGCCATTATGTCTCCGGCAGTATGCGGTCCATTCTTCTGAAATAGGCTGTTTTCAATTGTAGGTCGTATCAAAATTTCTAGTTAACTCTTGCAAGGTCATTCTTAGATTAAAAAAAAATCATTCTGTATATTTTATAAAATAAAAAAATAGAATTAAAAAAGTTATAGCGAACGAAGAAGTTATTTAATTTAATCACGTGGTGACTTCTGGTCCACACTGTACAAACTAGAAGGAGTTAGTTGACAATTATCATTTACTAATCAAAATATATTATAATGACCCCTGTTGGAAGAATTATTCGAATTCCATTTTTCATCAGCCCCACAAAAAACTCTACTTAAAGTGTATTTAATAGGTAAGTACTATAAATAAATTAGTGCGTCTTAGCTAACGAGCTCTCCAATAAACATGTTCACAATTACTACTATAATTTTAATAAAAATATCTGGTCTAGAGTCCAGTCTTCACTAATATCGTATCTCGTAGTATTACTATTACCTGATAGATGGCGAAATATGCAGTAAGAAGGAATATTTTAAAAGAAAATATTAGAAGAAAAAAAAATATTTGTAACATTGATGAATAAGTGCGCATTGTAAAAATTTGTATGTATAAAAATATTGGATGACAATTTTGTGAAAATTATTGAATTCCTAGCATACATATGTATATGTTACCGTTATCCGTGCCCTTTTGGAAAAGGGCAAGGATACCGAAAATGTAACTGCAATTCTAAATGCTCTACGAGGATGTGTACTTGTCGTAAAAATAAAGAAAAAAATATAAAATTTCTCAGATTACCTATCGACGATCAGTTAATGTTAACATTAACTAGTTATAGTTAACATTAACTAGTTATAGTTGGAAACATATTACTAATTTTCAACATTACCTGAAATCACCAGTTAATGTTAACATTAACTAGGTATTATTAACAATAACTGAATTCTGAACTTTAACTGTGACATATATACTATATACATATATTATAGATGAGTTAAAATTGATTTATTTACAAATTTGCAAACAAATAAATGCTAATATAAAAAATGTAGGTATATGTATTATTTTTATGTATATACAGTAAATTTTCGATATAAGCTACATCAATAATAGCGACTTTTGGTAATAGCGACTCCGACTCGATTATAGTTTTTTAATTCATTTTTCTATTATAAGTCACCCATAATTTAATAATTTATTACCGATGGAGCGAATAAGAAAAATAATTTCGGTAAAAGCAAAGTAATGTCTATGGAACAAAAAATGAATTTGGCTACAGGTACGACAGAAAATTTATCGTATTTAGAAGACTTAAACTTAATTTCTATAGATTTTTTTCGATTAATTCCTTTTTTCGTTTATAGTGACCATTTTCATTAAGGGCTACTTTTATAAAATATTTGATTCAGTTACGGTCGCTTATATAGAAAATTTACTGTATTTAAATCTACAAAAAAAAAAAAAAAATAACATTTTTCATATATGGATACATATTTTACGTTTTATTTATTAGACAATACTTAGAAACATGTTTAAAAATTTTTAATTGAAATTTAGAATTTGATAAATTACGATATAAAATACTTATTATGATTTCATAATATATTCTTATTATCATAATATATTCTTTTTAACAACAACTACTAAATAATTAACCCAATTATTTATAATTGTAATTACGTACACAGTGTTTAATTATGCAGATTTATCCTTGGATTTCTTGTGGTTGAGGGAGTATAATGCTCTCATAAACAAAAACAAAAAACGTTTTCCAAAATAATTATTAAAGAAAATTATATTTTAAACTTAAGAAATAACCTGTGGAATAATTATGAAATACCTTTAGCTATAGTCATATAGTTATATATAAAAATATAAAACAAATCGTGTTATTGTTTAGTCAATTTCATTATTTTTTAATCGATTATTTTTGAACACAAAAAATCAATATTTATTATAATTGGAGACACTATATAAAATATGAAAAATACTGTTTAATAGTAAAACGATTTTACCTGTTTTTGAAAACATTAAAATTATTTATTCAATAATAATATGAAAAATAATATTTTTAGCATTAAAAAATAAAATTGAAGTTGTCTTCATTTTTATTTCCGAAATAAATACACCAAATTCTGTTTTTACATGGTATACACTTTCCAGCAAAAATCATGTAAATTAAATCTTGTAAAACTAGAATTGGGATTATAATAGTTTCATAATCGGAATCCTCAGATATTTGCATAGCGTCAGCTGGATTACACAAATTATTATAAAACCTATATCTTATTCCATCTTCATATTTTCAGAGTTGTTGAATATTACATTGTTTTTATACTTGTTTTTCTACTGCATATAGCAGTATAGCAAAACCAAATAATTCAATTTAAATTCCTTTACTGCTTACTTGATGACATAATTAAATATTTAATTGCTACTGGTAATGTAGTAATGTATTATACTAAATGAAAAGAAATTGTTAAATTACGTTAGTGCATTACAAAATACTTTACATTTTTATGGTAAAGTACTTCGAAGTATATTGAGATAGTTTTTACTTTAAAGAATTAATTAGAAATACCTTTTGGAAAGTATTGCAGTATTTGTTAGCATTACTCGGTAATGCTACTTCATTATTTCTTTAAAGCAATATTTTACTTAAAGTTAAATATATAAATTGAGTGAATTGTAAATTTTTATTTTTTTTCTATGTTTGGATAGAGTTCTTTTTTTTCTATGTAACAGAAGCAGAAAGTTGTGCGATATTCCCTACCTTAGAATATGAAAAAAGTCTATACTGTATTT
Organism: Rhamphomyia laevipes; assembly: GCA_963920725.1. Taxonomy (NCBI): domain Eukaryota; kingdom Metazoa; phylum Arthropoda; class Insecta; order Diptera; family Empididae; genus Rhamphomyia; species Rhamphomyia laevipes. The sequence goes on from OY987257.1 coordinate 33,334,275, forward strand.
TGAAATTCTATTAGTTTTTTTTATAAAAACTAGATAAACTATTCTTAAAATCAAAAATAAAACATCAGCCACTGGGTATTTGATGATAAGTATTAGAACAAACATCTAAATATTTACCATAAACTATTCTTAAAATCAAAAATAAAACATCAGCCACTGGGTATTTGATGATAAGTATTAGAACAAACATCTAAATATTTACCATAATATCTTTCAATCTCGAAGTGCTTAATATAATGTTGTAGTTACATTACTACATTTGGACGTTTTTTCAATTGTTTTCATAACACATATAGCCTTTTTGTAAAGTCATCCACTAAATGACTCAAATTTACGCTATATTTGCATTACATTATTTTTACACATTATTGCAGTATAAAACTCATAAAACACCATGGTTATATCTTACTCAACTCTTGCTCCGTATTAAATTAGATGATAACTCCAATAATGTAATAGCTTACATTATATACATACATATACATGTCTCAATATCACTAAACGATTATTAGTTTCAATAAAAAAAACCTTTTTTGAAATAAATTGGAGTTAACTCCCTGTGTACCTCCGATTGGAAATAATATAGTTTTTTTTACTAAATATCAATTATATGCTAAGAAAAAAATTTCATAAACGTCGAGGACTATAGAAAGTCCCAAATTTTATAATATGAAATCAAAAAGTTCTCATTTATTACAATATACACTAAACCTAAACGATATTATAAATATAATAATGCATCAAATTAAACTGATATTTGAAATTTGAATAATATTATACTTTAATTATAGCAATCTACATTATACTTATAGTTTATTTTCATGTGCCATTATGAACCCGCATTTTTGACTCTCGGTTTACTACGAAATAATTTTAGGATATAACATGTAAAATATAATTTTTATGATACTAACTAAATGATTATTATATAACTATAATATCCAGTAACATGGAGAAACACGTGAGAACAGAACTACACACTTGTTTTAATCAAAGTACAATAAAATTTCTAACACTAAAATCTAATTTTACAGAGTATTGGATGGATTAAACTAAACTAATAAATTAAGTAATTAATGGTTATGGTTGATTATAATATTTTTTTTCACATAATATTGTTCAATTTTATGCAATGCTATTTAAAAATTTATTTACATAATTAGCTATATTAGAATTAAATTTAATATGCTTTTCTGATATCACAATCAATATTCAAAGTGTTAATTATTGTTTTGTTAGAAAAAAGCTTTTGTTAGATAACAGATATTCCTAAAATGAGCTTCTTTGGTCTCTCAAGAAATTATGAAAAAAAAAATGAATTCTTCTTATTCCACACGCAGTATCTGAACATTATTGTATAGTTTTAAATGTATATATGTAAAAAGTAAAATAAAATTGCATGTATATGTCAGTTCTTGGAATTTTTCTACTTATATTTTTGTATTTTTCGGTTTATATCATGAATTTGACATGCGATCATTTATCAAAATTCAGAGTGCAGGCTTCAGAGAATCCTGGAAATTTTGAGTTGAGGAGTTGGCGGTATATAATAACAGCTATATATACATTTATATATAAATTTACTTTTCGTATATATATATATATATATATATATATATATATATATATATATATGTATGGGACTACAAAGAAGAATAACATTTACTATATTGCTGTATATACTATACGTATTTTATAAAAGCAATACGAATTCGTATATTTATTTCATCAAAATAAAGACCCCACATAGAAATCTATTTAATGTTTTTACTTTTTTTGTACATTATTTTATATTTGCAACCCAGTTCACAGTAATCAAAATTTTTACATACATATCCATCTACAAATCCAATCGTTTCGATGTTAAAATATAGTGTAATGTATTAGCATTGCATTATAGCAATGAAAACCCTTCAAGCTATACGATATAATTATATATAGAAAATTACTATCTTGAAGAGTTTGTTCTTTACTCTAGTACACATATAAAAAAGTTTAGTAGATCATATTAACTTCACCCTCGCTCTTTTCTTTGATGAGGGTTGTATTCTAAACTACTACATATACATACTTATAATCATATATAAAATATGTATTATATACATGCGTCTCCTTGTAACAAAGAGTCTTATTTTTCTAAAAAAAAACTGTTGCCCATAAAATATGGATACTTTTCGTCAATTCAACATAGTCATTCATCGATTTTTTTCTAAATTTTTGTATATGTCACAGCCCTCGAAATGTTATTCAATTTCTCTAAATATAAATGTGTGAAAATTAATTTTTGGCTGATTCAATGAAATATTTATAAGATGAAAGTGGTGGTTATGATTACAATGAAAATTAAAAGCAGCGTATTTTGTGGTCCATCAACATCTTTTACTTTCGATTGAATTATTTATAATTATTTTTTTACATTGTTGAGAAATAGAAGAGATTCAAAATCACTGAGCTTTTAAATAATAAAACTATATATGTTCAATTTAAAAAAAGTATACTTACTAAAATAAATTCTATACAATTAAATAGCTCTATTTTTTAAATTACTGGTTTTAATTGGACTGGCAAAGTTTTGGGTTGATTAACATTTTTAATAATATTTTTTAAATAATACAAGGTAGCCCAAGTCCAATATATGATTTAATTAATTTGTAATAGTTCTAATTAATTTCGATATAAATTATTATTGAAGGAAATTACTATTTTATGAACAGCTATAATTTGATATAATGTTATAAAACTAAAATATTTCAGTGGAACGTTCTTATTTGTTTATAGTTGCAATATAAGTAAGGTAACTGTTAAGTAGTAAATTAAAGCTGCAAATTGTTTATAAAAAATCAATATGATTTCATGAAAACCCAAAATTCTGTTACTTAGAATAGGTTTAATATGAGGAAACAATATGTATAATGTAAGTTAATATATTATTTGGTGATATTCTTAATTTGAAGTAATAAACTTATTCGAAAGATAATTAGTTTAAGTGTAACATTAATAAATATTAGCTATTATTAGCACTGCAACTATTCTATATAATATAGTACAATTGTACAATTACATTATGATAAAATATTTACAATTGTAGAATATTATAATATATTAATATAATTAATTATTACACGCAATAATATTCCAATTTGTAATTTTTATAAAATTTAAAAGATTTTTTTTTATCAATTTTCATACAAAAAATCAGACTACATCTATAATATAATTGTATATCTTAGCTATATTAATTTAATATATTCAATCGAATTATTGTTAAAGTTAAACCCCTTTTCTATACTATGTATAGAATACTTGGAGTGCTGATGTTTAAGTTAATTAACGAAATCTCACTTGAAATATAAGAAATTAATTTCATTTATGTGTCAGTAATATCAATTGTCTAGGGTGCCAACATGTAAACTGACCATGTTGATTGTTATACATATATATAGTTTTTAAATATCAGAATTTCAGTGCAGATATTTATTTTTACATAAATATAAATATACAATTTCAATACTATGATTAACTAAATATATATTCTTAATCCAGGTAATAAAATATAAAAGTGGGGTGTTATTTGACCCTAGACCGTTTTCAAATTTTGACAGGTTTTCATTACTATCTCACTATGGCTGCCTGAATTTTATTACGTTATTGTTGTGAGACTAATATTTCTCAGCATTCTTATAAAAAATAATTTTAAATAATATGTACTCTGTATTTAAAGATGGCGTATAATATTTTCTCCGTCATACCAACAATTTTTTTGCAGTCTGAAATTTTTTATAGAAATAATTGGAGAATTTTAAAAAAGGAACATTTCGAAATCTGGTATTTAATACAAAATCTTATATACATACACTTACTAAAAATGATAATGATATTTGGAATTTTTACCCGACCCATAACCGGATGTTGAAGCTATAATTTTTAATTAAAAAAAAAATATTTACAAGACTTTGATATTGAATACAATATTGAGAAACCAGGTCCTTGTTTGTTACATTTGTATATATAATAGATTCAGATATGTAAAAGCAAACTAGCATTTTTAAAGAATGCTACTTAAAACCACTGATCAAAGTATAAATTCCATTAATTCTTTGCAGTAAAAGTTAATAAATAAATATTGTTTATGTATAATAAATAAATTCGATTTGTATTGTATGCCTTTAGGTGCCCAAATCATTGCACAAGATATTCTTATAAGCTAAATTTTAATGTATATATATTTTTATCTGTGAATATTGTATACATGTTATTATGTATGTACCATCATTATGATGAAAAAGGTGATAAATATTTCCCCTTTTATAATCAAAACTCGACACTTGAACCGTAATGATTACAAATTGAGTCCGCATTGATGATTTAATAAATTATCTTTCATAAAATATGTTTGGATTTTGTAGCCCTGACGTTTTATATTCCTATTCTTTAAGATATAAATAATTACATTTTAAAAATTTTGAATAACAAATTTTTGAAACGTTTTAATGACTATAGTTGCATTGCATCGTTTTTACAATCTTTTTCACAGTAAACTCTATTACGAACTCATATAACAAGGACGTGGTATTATAAATTAATACTAAAAAAAAGCTTTTCATGGTAGGAGGTAAAATTGATAAATTCGATGGTCAGTAACTTCAGAAAATTTAATTGCCTCACCGTTTGACCAACAACAATATTATATTATAAATCGCAGTATGAAGTTATTAATATGTCGATATTTAATAATAAAAAAAAAATACTGTGATTGATGGAACTCTAATTTTTATTCAACTGCAATTGATTACCTTGTCTTTAGCTCTCTAGGAGATCATTCGTTGGCTGTGGAATTATACATAATATGAGAGTTGTTGTGTAGGAACTAATATACTTTGTTGAGAGTTAAATTTTCAAACCGTTTATTTTTTTATATAAAATATAACTTGTATGTTTTTAAGTAACATAAATATTTGTAAATGTTTATATTAACATTAAACTTAAAGTATTTTGGAAAAAAATTATAATATTGTAATTGTAATTCTAAATCTGCATAAATAAGTGAATACAAAACTCATATATTATAGTAAATCTGTTTAAAGGATGCGCTTTCTTTTGTTCTCCAGAACAGTAGCAGAAATACAACCCTTTTGTTAAGGGCAATAAAAATGTATAGTTAGAATAGGTTACTCTGGGCAAAGATGGTTAAATTAAATAAAAACACCCAAACAATTATGTTCTTTAGTTATCCCAAAAAATTTTGTAGGCGTGTACAATTTCGTTGCAATAAATTTGCCGTCTAACCTTTTAATTTTACCGAATTTTTACCTGTTAAATGATTTGCATATTTTGCAAAATCTAGTTGTTTGGAAATACATATTAAAGATTTTATTTTAAATATATATTGGCAAAAAGAAAATAAAGGGTATAGAAATTCCAGTAACTGTTAAGAAGTCAATTTTAAGTAATTTTATTTACAAGAAAAAGGGTTGAACATTTTGTATGGATTTTGTTAAATTAGTAAGGATCACTTGCAAAAATGTACAAAAAACAATTAAAGTGATCTTGCTGTTTTGTGAAAACTGGATATCGTGCTGAGATTCAGAAATATTTTTGTATATTCATATTTTTCTTTGATATATACAAAAAAAAAGCGACTATACAATACTTAATTTAAAATCTCTTTTTATTTGAAGCCAATTTATTTTTCGAAATTATTTTATTCCTAAAAATTGCTGGGATTGATCAAATAGCCAAACAACCTTGATATAGGTTAATAATTATTATTTTCAAAAATTTTCTTCATTACAAAATAATCCCAGAAACTTGGAATAGCAAGTTTGTGTCGTTAAACATTTTTTTACAACAACTATGAAAAAAAATTAAACTATGGGTATCCCAAAGCTCGGAGTTTGTTAACCAGGGTTTTATATAAAAACTTTGGATATGTATCTAGTTTTGATTTTTCATCAGGAATATATTTCATATAATTATGGATATTTGATATGGATACCAAACCTACCGAGATAAAACTCGTTAGGGGCTTTAAAAGATTTTGAAATATTGTATACCAAAAATTCATTCAAATCAGATAATAATTATTCAAAATCTTTCGCGCGTATATCAGCAACTATATTATTTTCATTATTTCAACTTTCAATTCAATATTCCATCCACAACACTTTATAGTAATTTCATAACTCCCATCAAAAGGTGATGTTTCATTTCAATTCATATTAATTTAAAAATTTTATAAATCAATAACCAGTAAGATAAATGTAATTCAAAATGGCTAAAAATTTTATGTAATATTTATTATAAAGAAATTCGTATTAATGATTATTGTTACGAATAAATATATTTTTAGCATAATACCAAAAAAAATTATGCTAAAAATTTTTTTTTTTAATAAAATTTGAATTCGTTAATAAAAAAAATATATTATATTTAAAAAAAGTAGCTTTGCAAAATATTTTGATATAATTTCAACATTATTAAAGTTTTATAAGAATTTTTAAAACATGTATAAAAAAATTGCTTATGTTAGTTTGGTGATTGAGTTCTCAGAATTTAGCTAGTGTCAATTGGGATGCGGGATAAAATTTTATTAAATCAAATCTTCTTATAAGCACTAAACGAAGCTACATTATATGAACGCTGATAAAATCTATCTCATATTATATAGTCATGAATTTTATTTAATGAAATACTATCTGCAATGAATATAGAAAAAATTATGACTAAAATAAATAAACTGAAATTTATATACTTCGTCGGATTTCGTTCATTTTCAAATTAAATTATAAATACCTTTATAAAATCGAAGTTTTATTTATTAATAGAAATATTTAAAAAAAAAAAAAACTAATATTTTTAAAATTTTACTTGTGAGTGACCTTAATATTTTAAAGTCACCTGTTAAAGAATGCTTTCAGCTGTATGCTTTTAATATATAAAATAAACTTGTGTCTGTCTTTCAACTCTATAATCTATATTTTTATTTTTATGTCACTAAAATTTTTTTCGTAGCAAATTTTTAAAAGTTTTTTCGTGTTTCTTTATTCTGTTACGTGTGATCGTTAAATTGATTAGTCAAATCGAAAATTGGTATACCTGCTGGACAGTAAATATAAAATTGATATAAAATTATCATGTGTTCTGTAAATTCCATAAAACAATCAATTCATCATTTAACTTTAATCCAAGTGACAATTTTGCGCCCTGTTACACCTTTTGTTATATGTATATATAAAAAAATTCAATAAATTTTCTTCCTATATTATATTTCAAATTGTAACCATAAAGTATCAATCAATATATATAGGAGCGGATAAATTTATAAGAGCTATCATTAATTTAACATAATTTAAAATTTATATCAAATTTTCAGAAGCTAACAACAACAGGTGCAGTGTATGATGGTTGTATATCTTGATCAATCTTTGGAAATTAATTTTTGATTAACAATTCTGATTGCAAATTATTGTTGATAAAATTTTGGGTTCTTTAACGAAATATTTGGTGTTTTTGTTTAATTGAATATTTAAATTTTTTAACCTTTTATTATGTAAACTTCAAATAGATTAATTAAAACTCATATAAATAAAAATAATTAAATATATTTATAATTTCTTATATATGACTTTTTTCTTGTTCTAATTATACAAATTTACATTATTTACTTAAAATTACTTATATATAATACTTAAAATAAAATAAAATGATTTGTATTTATTGAAAAGAATGTTATTTGTTTGTTTTACAAAATAAAATTTAAAAATTTAATTATTAAATATTCAATACAAAATTTTACATTTAATGAATATAGAACTTCACACTTAAATTGTATATAATATTGTCTTTATATACGATTTCAGTTAAAATAATATTTAACATGCCTATACATATATTTGTCACAACTCTTTGAATATATCTGTAGTTTTATTCCATGAATAAAAATTGAAATAGACAGAAATATGTATTTGTTTAGCATTTATTGTACATTCACACTCCATGGTACACTAAAATTGGAAAATATTATGTATAAAATCATAATCGAATATACATAATTTTTGGTAAGGTTTTACTGAAATACTATTTCTTCATTGGCTTAATTTTGATTCCACCGGATAACCATGAGGCTATCAAAACAAACTGCTATTGGGTTTGGGACTATTTATTTAATAAATATAAAAAAATATTGTACTTGTAAAAGCTATAATTGCCTGTTAATCCTGTAAAAGCTAGCGAAATTTTGAAAGTAAATAAAATTATACTTAAATAATGAAAACTAATTACCAAAAAAAATTGTCAATTCAGTAAATGAATGGTTAATTCAGTAAATATATATATTTTTAAAAATTAGATACTTGCTGAACGAAACTTTCATCAATTATTTCATATAAAGCTGTGGCGTACCTGTCAAGGAGCTCATGTTTTAAGTCAAATAATGACATTAAACAAGTTAATAGAGAAATGAGCAATTATTATTTTTAAGTTACAAGTAAGTTATAGTAGTGGTGCTGACGTCAATAAACTAATAATAATAATAAAAAAGTTCGCATGAATTAAAAATGTATGAATACATCTTTCAGTTTTATCATAATCTAATTCTATAGCCTCTAGTTATGAAGTATGTAAAACCCAATATAACTATGTATAATTTTAGGAAGTGATAGCTAATCGTTTTATAAAACTGAAAATACCGACTGACTGTATTAATTGGTTACGATTCTGAGATGAACTGTTTACATAATTGAAATTTGTAGTAATCACAATATTGTAAAATTTCCTATTACCGTATTCAAATTTTAAATTGAAATAAGACAATCTAACAATTAGTTTACATCAATATAAATAATATTTTTTTTTTTTTAAAAACGATGTTTTTATTACTGAACTCAAAATAATAATGGCCAAATTAATTTTTTCTCATAATATAAATATATAATTCTTATATTTTACATATTCATATTGTATATTTACATTTTATACTTTTCAGATTTGTATACAAAAATTTGTGACGATCGTCTAGAGTTTATGATAAATAATAAGATCTCAATTAAAAATATTTACAAAACTATTTGTGAGATCATAAAACACTTACTTCCTAATTCACTGCATTGCCGAATTGACTGTTAGCGCGAGCAAACAACTTAAACTGAACTTGTAGCATTCTATTTTGTCTTTATTCTTCACATTTATTTATTTTTCAATTTATATTATTAATGCAAGTTGGAAAAAAAAAAATCTTTATATATGGCACATTTATGTAAATTTATCAGAATATAATTATAAAAATATTTTGAATTTTTCAATCATTACTCATTCTAAAAAAAAACTATTATTTTACGTAAACTTAAAAAAGAAAATAGAAAAATTAATCAAATATATTAAAACCAAGTATGAAATATTTAAATAAGTTTCTTGGTTGATACAATTTTTAATGTCATTTTCTACAGCGACGTCAAACCGTAATCTTGTTTAATTGTTGTATGCTGTTGATGTTGTATCGTATGGATTTGAGACTGCTGCGCTGTATTACTATTATGATTTTGGTTTTGATCGGATTGTGTATGCCGTGTTGTTGATTGATATGCCTGGTTCATAAGAGTACTATTTGAATCATTTGTTGCTGATGAGTTATAAGCAGCAATTCTAATGGATGAGTTTACATCTCCTAGGCTTTCCATACTTTCTGTCTGAAGACACTATAAAATATTTGATCAGTATTATAAATTAGGAAATTGTTATAATTGGTGGTTTAAATATATTTGCTTAAATATGATTGAAATTTATTGCAACTATTATTTTAGATGTGCACCAATAATAATATATTTAGGAGTAGTAACTATAAAGTGTTGATCGACTGAAATGAATATACTATACATTTTCGGGGGTGAAAATGAAAGAAAAAAAACGTGTTTCTGTGCGCAGCAATAAATCGTATATAAATTTGCACGCAGATGATCAGTTCAGGAGGTCTCACTTTCCAATATCAGTTTTCTATATTTTGATTTTTTTTTTAAAATAAACTTCGTAAATTTGAGTGTATGTATATACTTTGAAACTTACTATTATTAGTAACCAGTTATTATTAAATTACATTTTTAAATTTATTTAATTTTTAGTTAATTTACAGTTAACAATTTAAGTTTACTGCAATATTTTATACTGAAGGATTTGTGAAGTTTTTCCCCTATACACTGATCATTTTCGCAACATTTCCATGGAATCGCCGGTATTGTCAGGTAAGGAATTTTCTAATACTTATTTTATCGATCAATACTACATTTTAGAGTTCTTTCGCAAGATTTGAAGGGATCATATAAGTGATCTGGTACGGTGACGGTGTTAGTGGTGTCAGTTGATTTAACTAAAATTCATCCCGAACCTGCAAGGTTGCCAAACCTTCATTTCTATTTTTAGTACCCTAATAAAAGTCTATACTTATTCATTCTTATTACTGCTGATATATAACCTTCTGATTATAATATTACACATATAATTTGAAATTCTAAATATTAGATTTAGTCAAGTAATTATTATTTTTTGCAAAAGTTTTTTTATATTTTGGAATTTCAGTGTTATACTTAAAATTATTATTATTGATTTTTTATATAATTCATTATTAAATTACCTCATTTTGAATTGAAATTTGTTTTTTGGTATTATTTGTTCTCTTTTGTTTCTTTTCAGATCCAGTTTTTGAATCAGTTCCATTCTTTTTTCTCACATTTTTTGTATTTGGCAATTTATTATCCTTTTTCCATTTCATTCGACGATTTTGAAACCATATTTTTATTTGACGTTCTGACAAAACCAATGTATGTGCTATTTCAATTCTTCGTCTTCTAGTTAAATATCGATTATAATGAAATTCTTTTTCTAATTCTAAAATTTGGTGGCGTGTATAGGCAGTTCTTTGTCTTTTTGGTTCCATGCCTGGTTGATAGGATCCATTAGCTTTAAGAAAATCAAAAAGAAAACAAAAACTGTCATTAATAAATGTCCTTTTTACAATTGTCAATTCGGGTGTGATAAATAAAATATTAAAGAACTTTATTATTTTTTTTTATAAAATGTATGTATATATATAATATATTCTGGTATATTGAAGGATAAATAATATTTTTAGATAGTATATACATACATAGATATATAAATATTATAAAGGCAAATTAGAGAAATTGTGTGAAAGCTCTGTTTGACATGAATCGATGGAAAAATCACTCAACCTGAATAAACTGTCAACAATTTGAAAAGTCCATTAATATTTTATATATATTTTTTATAAAAAAAAAAAAACTTCTATTACTTTTGTGAAATAAAAAAAATAATGGGGAAAAATTATATTTTCCAATAGTATTTTCTGTTTTTTTTTTCTTTTCTTTTTTGTATTTCAATCGAAAGCCCCCAGAATATTTTTTCACTTTATAACTGTCGAATGTGATTATTGGTTAGTGAAATGTCAGTTAGATGAAATAAAAATCTTTATATCTGTATATATATTATAGCAAAACTTATAATACCAGGTATATATTGTATATATTCAAAAGACAATTGAATAATGTTTGATAAATACTTATATTTAGCTTTTAACTTTTCTGCCAGTTTTAAGAAACGTTAAACCGTTTTCAAAATAAAGTGTAATATTTCATATTTAAATTGAAATGTGTTATCGCTAAGCAAAATAGATATTATTTGAAAACCCTTTGTTCAATGAACGAACATTGCATATATTTTTTTTTGTAAATTGTGATAAATGTCGCAATCTACTTTTAGCCCCAAACCACAATCTTATTTCATTTTTTTTTAATGATTTTGATTAATTATTTTAAAACAATCACCCTTCAGTCAAAATAAAACTTTTAATATTTACCTACCCTATTTAAAATCGCCCTTAAATAATATTCCGTGAAGTTAATATTTTTTTTTTTTCGAAAATCATAAAAAAAACATCTGCGATTTCTATCGTGTTTATTATTTTTATTTTTTAATTTTAAACTTGAATTATTTTCTTTATTTAATGTTATAAAAGTTTCTGACAAGAAAGTTTTTATGTCATATCTATAATTTCTTAACTATATAGTATATATTTGTGCAAAAATTTAGGGTGTCTGACCAAATTTATAGCTGAAACAATTAATTATTCTGTACAGTAAAAGGATTTAATCAAAATTGTTGTTGTTTAAATTTAAATTTTATATTTTCGATTTCTTATTTCGTTGTATTTTTAAATTGTTGAAAGATAAACAGTGGCGCATTAGCCGCTGGGATCCAATAAAAATGGGTTAATTTTTAAAAAGATTCATAGATATTAATATTAAAATTTGTATACCGTAATATTTTTTAATTTAAATTAACTCTTTATTTTAATTTACTTAAATTTATTATTTTGATACTTTTTATAAATCTCAGAATTTTTATATTTTTTTTTTTTTTTTTGATAAATTTATGAAAGTGTCATACGCACTTTAGATTTAACAAACTTACTTTTATATGAACACCTCAAAACAATCGATAATTTTGTTAAGAGGAAATGTAAGAATAAACTGATTTTATATTATTTATGTTATTTATGATTAGTAGAGTAGTACCATTAAAATACCAATTTATGCCCTGTATATAGATAGAGTATCTAAATTCAATTATATGGACTGTTTCTAATATTATTCAAATATTAAATATTCGTGCGAGAATTATCTTAGCAATACTCGTAATTATTATTATTATTTCATAAAATCACTATACCCGCGAGGTCAAAAATCACAATTACGTATATATTTTTAACACGATATTTAATTTTAATAAGGAGGACATTTTAAAATAATCAAAAACTAAATTACTCTATAAATTACTATAAATATTGTAAAGATAAAAATAAATCATATTATTATAACGTTGGCAAATTTTGGTGCAATTTTTTTTATTTCTAGTTACTTATAGGACCTTTAACTCAAAATATATTTAAACTGAAAAGCTGTGTAATATTTTAAATGCAAACTGTCAACATATTTTCAAATTAGTGCGAATTTCTTTTTAGATATATATATACATATATATATATATTCAAACTTTCAAACTGAAATTATAGAAATACTCAAATATTTAGTTAAATATATTTGAAATAGATATAATTAATATAAATTTTAATAAAGTGAAAATATTTTTTTGAATGGAAAGTCAATATAACAAGAAAAACATTTCCTTATTTTTCCCAAAAATATGATACATGATACTTTTCCTATAAATTTAATTAAGTAAAATGGAAAAAAATTGTTGATTTATTCCAAGGTCATGCGAGTCTTTGTCCTTTATTGATCGAAGGTGATCACTGAAATTGTTCTACTTCAAATTGTTATACATAGGACATAGACTATATTTTTGTTATCCCATTCCCATCAGTTATATTATAATTCGTTAAAATAAAAAATAAAATATTTTTTATTTTAACAAATTATGTTCATTATTTATATATATATATATATATATATATATATATATATTCTGTAATTCATAAAACAGCTGGTTATTATTCTACTTAAAATTATTTGCAAATATTATTTTAGCAAGTCATATACCTATTGAAAAATCTGTTAGCACAATGTTCGGAAAATATGAAATAATATTAATTTGAGTTGATTCTCAATATATTTATATACGGTATACAAATATAAACTATACGTTTCTACAAATAATAATTTTAATTAAGTTTTTATTTTGATTTATTAATATTATTAATTATACTAAATAGTGTTGTCTTGAACGGCAGACAGATCGACAAAATTTTAATTGTAAATAGTATTTTATGGAATACGGAAGGTTAAATTATTTTCTTTGGAAAATATAGACTCAATAGGTAAAATCTGGTGCAGAAACATATTCATACATGTTAATACGTCGCAAAGAAGCAATAAACTATTGAAGATGTTGTCACATCTGGTTTATGTATTCTTGATACTGTTAAGGATTTACGTTTTGTTGTTGATACATGTACTAAATTTTTTAAAAGAAGCTGGGAAATGGAAGAGAGTATTAAAGAATGCAAAATTTTAACTGATTGGTCATTTGTTGGTGATCTGGGAACGATATGGCTTGCATTCTTTTGCCATTCAAAGTACGTGTTGAACTAATGAAATTCCAAATTGGCTAAATATATTTTCCATTTAATGACAAGTAAATGTATTAATTTATGTTTAACAGCTGATTTAACAAAATATGAAGATATAATTAATTTAGTAGAATCATGTGGACCATATATTTGTAAACATTATTGAAAATTTCAGTGAAATTTTTTGTGAATTATTGTTAACAATTGCGAAAAAATATAATTTCCTTATAATGGAAGATCGTAAATTTTCTAATATCTGCTATACAGTAACATAACAGTATGTATGTATTCAACTGGTATATATCTAATTGGGATGCTTTAGTAACAGTTCATTCAATATCTGTATACCAAGGATTGTTCTAGGACTAACAAGTATTGTTCTAGGAGGATATCAATCAAAAAATCGTGTATGTTTTTTTAGTTGCTAAAATGTCATCAAATGGATATCTAATTAATGAGGCTACTATTAAAATGGCTACAGAAAGTTCATATATTGATTTTGTTGCTGATATTGTTTGTCAAATTCTAAATGTTTTGCATTCCCAGGTCTAATACAATTTTTTTGTGCTAAAATTGATGAGGTTTCTGATAATTTGGAACAAGCACAACAATATTACACACGTGAATACATTGTTAAGGAGATATGATATACTGCTCATTTATATATCGTGATCGATTATGGACTGCTTATTGTGATCGTATTCAACGAAATTAAATATATATTTAAATTTTCTTTGAAAATTGATTTATAATTTGTTTTTTCTTTCAGATTTTATTATAATTTTAGATTTTGTATTTTTTGTAAAGTAATTAAAATTTTGTTACATTATTATGAAATTGTTGTCTTAAGATGAAAGTAAAAATTTATCAATAATATATAAACAATAATGTAAAATTCGCGAACACCTCTATAACGACTAGGTCATAATTCCAGATTTTTTTTGGTGTGTAATATATGATTTGTTTATTTGTGTAACTAACTATGATTCATTTGTGGGTCATTATTCCGCAATAATTGAAAATTTTACTATTGTGGAATTATGACTTGTGGAATTATGTTCTCTGCACCATAAAATCTACATCAAGCAAACTTTTTTTTGCACATACACATTCATTGACTTTATCTAATATCATATTTATATTGTAAATCTAATACATATACAAGTGAACATTACCCCTGATGTCTTTATGACAGTCTCTTAATTTTAAGAAAATGTATTGATTTCACGAAAATTTAAATTCAGACAAATTTACTATGATGTTTTACTGCCAGAGAGCAGACTTTAAATTATTAAAAAGTGCGCAAATATTTTATTTTTATATTACTATAACTATACATTATATATTTATTTTAAATTTCAATGCCTGAAGCATGTTGTTGCTGCATGATAAAGTTTAATATTTATAATGTTTTTGTCCAAAATGCAAGTCATTTGAGCTGCTGTGGTGCGGCTGTTGACGTAAAAATATATGTTATTAAATCTATATGGAATTTATATCAAAGGTTATTTATAAAATTCAACAATACGAAATCTGTAAAAATATACATATTTATGGAAAATGATCGGGGCAAACATTAAAAATCGTCCGGTGTGTTAAATGTGCCAAGGTGAATTTTCATATTTTATATTTTCATTGTGACGATAAAATTATTATAGTATAAATTTCAATTAATGAAAATACAATGCTTTGTTTGCCATATCTCAGTAACTACATTATTTAGATTTAGATTATATATTGATTTGCATAATACTTTTCGTTACTTTAAAAAAGGAAATATTATTTTGGGAATCCCCTAGTTTCATATTTATCTTTAATACATAAATTGATTATGTATAAATAAAAAGGTATAGAATTTATTGTAATGTAATTGTCATATCTTACTAAACATCTGGATATATACGTTAATTAATATTTTCTTAATAAAGTAATTTTGAAAAAACTTTCTAAGATTTTGTCTATACGTTATATTTTCTGTATTATATATCCCGTAGGTATCAAAATGATTGATCATAAATTTATTACTTTTAGTTTTTCATTACATTTAACATTTTTTGTTATCTATTCAAAAAAGACAGGCAAATAGCCACTGTTTGTTTTAACAAGCACTCCGATCTTAAATCAATTGGTAAGTTTTTTTGGTTGTGCGTATAAATGCAGTGTAATCGCTCTTCGTGGGATCCATGGACTACCTGATAAAAATTGTTATCTAATATTTAACTTATTTTTTAATTAATTATAAAATTAGTCAAAAAAAAAAAAAAATTACTAAGAGATTTACGTTGGTGGTCTATTTACAAATACGTCCAGATTTTGAAATCAAAGTTAATTTATATTTGTATGAATTTTAATTCAAATACTTTTAAGTGATTAAATATGAATTGTTATTTATTTAAATTTTTGATGCAAAAAAGAATTGGAAAACAATTGATTCATTAAATTGTTAAACTTGGATGAATATAAACAAATAGTAAAATAAAAAAAAAACTAGCAACATTCAGTATTTTTATTAAATATTACTTCAAAATATTGTTTCTCAAATTTAAATACTATATCTTTCTAACAAATATTAAAATATTTAGAAACATAATTATCTACCTATCTTTATTTTTTTGTTTAATTTAATATTTGTATAACTTTACTTCTTAAAAAAATAAAATTCAGTCTATAAACTTTAAATAACATTTTAGATTAATAGCATTTAGTTCATATTTAGTTTGATATAATTTTTTTTTAGCATAAACGCCGTTTAGGAGATAAACGCAAATTTCGTGTGGGATTGTTATATTTTTATTTTGATAGTTTTGGTAATTTTCGAAATTACCTGTCAAATTTCAAAGAATTCTGATAGCCCTGATAAAGGAAATATAAAATTTATTATTATTGTGAAAACTGATCTGAAAATGTATATTTTTCTATTACTATTTATTTTTATAAATTAATTTTCACAAAAAAAACTAACAGCTGTTTTCTGTCATCTTAAACTACTTTTTCTTGAACACCATTTTTGAGACGTGTTTAAAGTGAGTTGAACTTTTTCGTGTGGACATGCTACATATAAAACATATTAATATGTCTCAGAAATTTGTAATCAATATTTGACTTTTATTTTTCAAAATAATTCAAACGCTCAGTTTTTTCGTCAACAATAAAATAAAATTGTATTAAGATTTTTTTTTATTTTGATTTAAGTTATACTACTTTTATTTCTTTAAAAAGCACTGAGAAAGTGCCCTAACACTTACCTTGATATGTAAAAACGAGATCTCCATTCTGAGTGGATTTGTATATAACAACTCTTGTTATATATATATATATGCATGAATTCTAACTATTTTGAGGTTTTCAATAAATATTTCTAAATTCTTACAATGAACGTTTGTTCTAATAAGGGAATTAGAGCATTTCTGCGACATTTCGAAACACGAAATTAAATTGTGTTGAACGTTGAAAATTTAAGAAATTAAAGAAGAATTATTATTTTTTCCGATATTATTCCTCAATAATAATAAAAGTTTGAGTTAGCTAAGAGTTGCGAAAATTAAGCTCGAATATACTGATACCTATTGACTTTAGATCTAGAAGGTCTAGATATTTTAGTCCAATTTAAATTTAAACAAAACTATTCTAAAGCTAACATTTTATAGTTACATAACTTAAAATAACTTATGCCTAAAGGACTACATCAAGTTCTTAGGGATACCACTAAGATAAATGTGTCGCCAGATGTTAACCTTGAAAGTTAGCTGCTGGAGATGTACCACGCATGAACTCTACATTTAAACTAATCTGCTTGCTTTAACATAGCTCTATTTTAAATGAAGTTCATAGCAAAAATGTCAATCAGGTCCAGGAAAAGTATTGTATTCAGCGAGACTGATGAACATGGTGCACCCTTAATAATAAATAAAATTAGAGTATAATATATTCAAACAATGGATGGTGGTGTTTTTAATTTTATATAATGTACTATTTGAAATTTTTTATTAAAAATTAAAATAGAGAAAATTTACCAACATAATGGCCTATAAATTATATTTTTCAAGTTAATTTCGATCAAAATATTAATTTTGTAACAACATTTTTATTTATTAATATGTTTCATACACAAAACTCTTGCTAATTATTCTATAATTAGTGTTGCTAATAATTCTATAATTAGTGTTGCTAATTATTCTATATTCGATCATCACAATGGCGGCATCACAAGACCAATCTTTATTAATTCTATCTTAACAACTATGCAATACTTTACTAGGCACATTCTATATTCTTCATCATAAAGAGGTAACAAATTCTAGTTATTTGAGGGTATTTTTATTTGTTAGGACCCACCCTGGGGAAAAAATATGTTTTCATAGATTTATTAAATGTAATGTCGAAATATTTATATATATAATAATAACACTTATTTCTATCATAAAAACCCATAGTAGTTCTGTTAGAAATCAATCAATTTAGAATATTCGATTGAAAATAAAGCCGAAACATAACTTTAAAAAAGAATTATTAAGTATTGTGTATGAAAACATTGCATTTTATGTTCCCAGAGGAATTACATATCAACTTAAAGATTTTTAAATAATGAGTGCAATTAATAACATTTTCAGGTAAACAAAATTCTAGGATTTTATCTAAGTATACTTATTGAAAAAATAAAAGAATTATTGTCTTGGTACCATAAAGTTATTTTACTAAGGTAATAAATCGGTGAGGTTATACTCATTTTTATTATATGAGGTATTTAAAAACAAGTAGTTGTCAATCAGACAGTCACCTCACGAACCACACTTTACATGAATACTTAGTATAAACAAGCGTGCACTCAAATTTAATGGGCGGCTATTAATAATATCTATTATAAGAAGCTAAAGTTAAACAATTTATTTCAAAGTATAACTATAAGAAAGATAATAAATTAGGGTTCTTCAAATTTGACGATATATATTATATATATATAGGTATATAATATGTTTGTCCTTTATTTTTCCTTCACAAAAATTTAAGCAAGTTTATGCCTAATAATACTTAAATTTAATAGTAAAGGAATGTAGCATCTAAAAATTGACATTGTATCCAAATTGATTTCTGGCAATTTAAATGATCTTAGCTAAACTGTTTTGAGTACAAAAAAAATCAATTGACACTTATTGAATGCTTAGTAATTTGTTTTTGTATGTTTTCTTCTGTTGTATTTTATGATATTCCGAGCTGGTATTAAATTTTTAGTAATTGTATTATAAATTTGGGAATAAAATATATAAGATATTTGACAACTATAGAAAACATTAATTTTTAATGGTAATTAGGTACGAATATACATCGTTTAATACAAGTAATACATTTATATATATTTAATATATAATTTGCATATATATGTTATGTACTTATATTTTTTTTATATTTGTGTGGTTTTTGTAAAATTCAAATTAACAGTAAAAAAGATACGAAAACACAAATTAAATTTAGGATAACATCAATATTTTTGAAATATATAATTAAATTTTAGTTCACATACCTACTCCTGCTACATGTATTTTTTTCATCCAAGGATATATGATTCTATCACCATCAGTTGTTTCACCTATTGTATCATCATCTTCAGAATCAGAGTCTGCTAAGTCGTCATCATTTCCATGTGACCCCATTTCATCTGGAGATCTATCCAACATAAGACGATCTTCGTCTAATAAATCGTCCTACATAATTTGTTATATTTATAAAAACCTATACTTATATTATTTAAAGAAATCAGGAATCTACCTGTTCTGAACTAGTGTCGTCACATCGAAGACGCATTCCTAATTCTTGTAATTGTTGTCCTGCAGGTACAGCTTCTTCAATTCGTCTTTCTAATTTGAGTCCTAATAATGGTTTAAAAAAATATTAGTTATATTATTGCTATTAAACATTTAAAATTAAATTTTATTTAAGAAATTTATTTTAATATGTACTTGGAAAAGTATAAATTGGAAAAATTCTTTGAGTATGTTTTTAGTTTTGTTACATAATTACGAATTAGCCCAAAGTAAATTTTTTACTGTCATATTTCATGAAGGATCTGCATGAAGCAGAGGTTTTGGGATGGAAACCAATTCTCAACTTCGGTCGAAACAGTTGTTTTTTCAGACAACCGACATGGCATGAGTAACAAGAATATTTCAAGGAGTACAATGGCTCTACTTCTGGTCAAGTGGATGAACCCTAATGGTTCCGCTAATGAAATAAATCAATCAATCAAAACCCATATTCGATATCTTTGAAAAATGTAATTTTATTTTAAAACATGCTTGCTTTGAACTTGGATTGGAAGATAGTTCACAACTTCATTTGTTTCGTGGTATGAAATAAATTGACAGAAAAATGAACTCTACTCTATAAATTGTTTTACTTAAAGTTCGACTTTAATCAAAAGTTGTTATGCTCTTTATAATTTCACTATTTTTTGCGCAAAGATCAGTATTTATCCTGGAGTTGACTGGTTTAATTTTATATATTTTTTAAATCAATTTCACATAATTTTTTATTATAACATTCTAACATTCAACTAATATGTCAAAATCGAGTACGCATAATAGTAATTCACATGACAAATAACGTTTGTCCAAGCGTTTCATGAATTTCGCCAGACACGAGTTTTATAACATATAAAAATTAGTATACGAATGAAATGTTAAGTATCTATAGCTATAACAATCCAAAAGAATTCAGTGGGAATTTAGAGGTTTTCGTTATACGATATTACATAATATACATATTATTAATTTTTAAAAGATTTGAAACAATAACATATTTTTTTTTTATTGTAATACAGTTTTAGTTGCAATTTGGTAACCAGAATTGGGGACAAGTCCAGTTAAAAAGGAAACCAACAACAATAATATATGTTCTTGAGTGGGTTGTTCTGTTTTGCGATTTGTATACACAAGTTTCCGCCATTGTACACATCCTTCCACCATATATATATTCCCAGCAACTTAATGAATCTTTTCAAATTCTGTATATCTTTTCGACTAGGTTGAATTAATATTTTTAGTAACAATTTTTATTAATTTTTAATTATTAATATTGATGATTCAGATTCAATTATGCAATTATGCTATATTTTTAGTTAAAATATATTAATTTGAAAACACTTTTTTATTTTATGTGTATAACATATTTTTTTTTTTAATTAATTTACATACTCAATCTGCTTATTACGATTTAAGTCAAAATATTGAATTTTAATAAAAATTTAATTCTATATGTATGAAATCTTTTTTAATATATTTTAATATTTTAATCTTTTAATGAAGAATAATGAAGATTTATAATATTTCTTAACATTCGCATAGAAATTAAACATCAGATTACAAATGCGAAGGTGTTAACAAATATAAAAATGCGAAAACTTCTGAAAACATCCACAATGGTAAATAGTATGACATTTCTAAAAGACCATAAAAAACATATATATACATACAATTATAAAGATTATATTTCAAATATATACGTACAACTAAATAATATTTATAAATTATACATAATTAACTTAAATTATAGAATTTTGACGATACTGAAATATACGCGACGGGCGAGAAAGTGAACAAAACATTATATGACAAAAAGTTATTGTGTACGAAGATTCAATGTCTGTTGTTAGTAATCAGAAACACAAGTTTTAGGTAATAATATACATATATTGATTTTATTGTATTTAAACTAAAAAACTATTAATAAGTATTTTATATCTTCCATAAAATTATATACAAAATTAATATTTATACATATAGAAATAAACTATGAATTTTTATAGTTGAATAAAATAAAACCACTTGAAATGGAAACCTTGTTCTTTCTTAGAACTCAAAATTTTGTCATATTGAACTCATTGTAAATTATATTTTTAGAAGTTGCTGAAGAATACACGAATAAAAAATTAATATTATATTAATAGTATACATTAAGCGTAAACCACCTTAATGGCTGGTGGAAGTTTTGTTTTAATATCATATTATATTACAAATGAATTCTTAACCGTTTTTTTTTTTTTAAATTTAAAATTCAGGTTTACGATAAACGATATAATTTATCAGTTAACAATTTTAAAATAATTTTAATCTATTTAAAAATATTTTAACATCTATTTTACTGATTTACTGATAGGATCAGGATGGATATTCAATTTATATCAGAGAAAGTAAAGACCTGGTAATTCTCATTTCAAATAAGAACATTTGTAAAATTGTCGTTAAATCGCCTGAATATGCCTATATGCTATATTATTTATATTATTGTAAATGAATAATTTACAATAATATATTGTATATATTTTAATTTTTATTTAAATAATTTCTAATTTCATTACGGAAATCGCTATAAGCAATGCTAAGTTAAAAAACAGAACTGCACCATCAGAACTATAACATGCAGATTTTTCACTGCATCGAGCTATAGAATAAATTTCACAATCATTACTTTTATTATTGCTATTTAAATCGATGGTCGAAAATGGCAACCATTTCACGTAACTATTAAATAAAATATCATTGTTTCACATAAATATATTTACACGATGCAACAATTGAATTTATTTAGAACCTATTGCAATGGGCATACAGCCTAAATGAAGTCTTACCTACTAAAAAATGTTAATGAAATTTTAACCTACATTGGACCTTGTAAATGGATTCCGAACCTTAAGTTTATTTATAGTGGAAGAACCATTTAATTGAAACAAGCTAATGGCTTTATATAGTAATTTTGTTGTCGCACCAAACGGGTTCAACAGTTAGCATTTTTCCTATTAGTCTGCAAATCACAATTACACATAAAAATGTTTATTACTGGTACTAAATGTTTATTAATTCACCTATTTAGAGCAACACTATCATCTTTATAATAATTCCATACTTTTTACTAATTTGTTTAGTGATATTGCCCGGGAAATCAAAGTTAAATCAAAATCGAATATAATTTATTTAATACAAGCGATTGGTTTAAACTTGATGTAAAACTATATCACAAGTATTCGAAACCAGGGTCTGTAAATCTCAATTATTGATTATTATGGTAATCAATGAATGACTATCGTATATTAGACTAATCAAATTGATATCCAAGAAAATATAACGGTGTTTTGAAGTTTAGTTAGAATTGACTATCGACAAATTAATTGCAGCGGTATGAAAATTGTTTACAATATGTAAATAATTAATACTTTTCAGACGTATATAATTATGATAAACAATGTAAACAATTTGTTTCGCTTGTAAAATCATATCAAATATAATAACAGTTATACATTCAAATAATATCTCATATTTTCAATAGTTTATGTATTTTCAATAGTTTATATACAATAAAAAAGCTGTATTTAGCATGCTTTGCAACCAGAATTTTCTAAAAAATACATTCAAAATCTTTTTTCTTACTATATACGAAGGTGTTTCTGAAAATACGGTAAACAGTGAACAATTATTATATTTACTAATTATTTACAGAAAAAATATAAATATTTAATCTTTATCGTTAATTTAAATGATTTATGTTAAATTAAGTAACACAAATTGTGGAAAATAAAAATAAAATTATAAATGAAAATTAAGAATTAATTTTTGATATCAGCCGCTTATTAAGTTCTTATTTCAACAATGCAAGAATGCAAAGTTTCTGAATTTAAAGTGTATAAGAAAGCAAAAATATATAAAAAGTTCAATTTAAATATTAAATTTCTGAATCTAAAATATAAAAAAGGATTATAGAATGGTTTGTTTATATATGCGAAAGGATATCAGTTATCAGTTATAATCATTTATTGTTACAAATCTATATGAATATGTCCCAATATATCCCAAAGTTAATTTAAATCAGATAAAAATAAAGGCATCGGTATACGGACGGGAATGGTATACAGTTTATTTCCTGCATTCATTCTCGAAAACGTAAAGAAAAACATATATTTTTTACGATAGTCTTTATTTCTTAACCATTCGGAAAATCAAATGTTACAACCGTAAACTATAGGCTATTCCGTATATTACTTCATAAATGGTTTCTATTACTCGTGAGTATGCGATTACGATATTTTGTATCGCATATATGAATGTAGATGTTAAGAATGGAATCATATATAAATATGCGGTTATTATAAGAACTCTATCTGTTTACTGTTTAAAATCCAAGTCATATCTATTCAGTAATAACAATATCCATATCTGCATTAATATAAGCAGTATTGTAAAATATTCAAGTGGATTTTGTTACGTTGTTTGTGGATAGAACATTTTTGTTATTAATGGACTACAATTAACGAATAAGCCGTCTGACCGAAATTATTATACTCTGACGATATTATATTATCATGTTTTAGTTACCTAATTCTTGTAAACCAAGAACTGTATTAGTAGGTTCCGAATTTGGACATTGAATTGGTAAATCCATTACTTGATGATGATTGTTATTTACGTAATATCCACCATAATAGCTCCCACTATTATTGGAATAAGCATTTGTTTGTGCGGAATGAAGTTGTGTACTATATCCATGATGATGATAATAACTTCCAATGCTTTGATGTTGCGGCGAATAATTAAAATTATTTGAACTATGATGTAATCCACTATGAGATGCTGATGAAATATATTCAGACCCTGTTTGCGTTGATGGCATTGTGTATCCATTATAATGATGATATTCATCTGCTGACGGTGGAAATTTAGGATCTAAACTATTAGATCCTAAATGATGATGATTTTGAACGTGTGGTGCATGTGGGTATCCCATTAAGAACGAACTCATTATATCCTTTATACTTAAAACAAAGTTAAACTGAATAAAAAAAATCTAGTGTAATGTTTTTTTTTTTTGTTTAAAAAAATTAAAAAAAAATGCTTGTTTACATTGTCGATTCAACTTTTAAAATAAATATATTCTTTTTTAATTAATCACGCACAGCCATCACATAAAATGTGGGCGAATAATGACAATACATATTTGCAAGTCATTCACTTAAATCGTAATTTCAATGCCATATATTTATTTATATAAATTCAATATATATACACATATAATATCTTATTTAAAACTGGTTTTTGTCTAAATAATTTTTTTTTTTTCCAAATATATTTTTTTTTTTTATAATTTTATTAATTTTAAAAGGAAGATCATTTAGTAATTTTATATATTTAAACTTTAAAACTCCGATTATTTTTTTAAATCTCAAGAAATCACATTTGAAATAATAATTATTTAATTAAAATCGCGATTGCCGATACCGATTATAAAGAACATAACAAATATTACGTCTGATCGTGACGAACTAGTCTTTTGTTATGAAGTATAGTTTTTGTTGTCAGCATTGCTGAGTTGTCATTTTATTGACATGACATCCTATACATATATACTTATGTTCTTTTTTCTACTCTCAGCTGTTTCTTAATACATTGAAAATACAAAACACTTTTGTATTTTGATTGGCTTGGAATATTTTCAAAACAGCTGTAAATTCAGTAATATATATGTTTTACCTCCATGAATTTTGAGTATTAGTTATTTCATCAACCATTTTAGTTAATTTTGTATTCAAATAAACTTGAAATCCATACAATTTTGCCACGCCTTCTTAAATTACAGTAGAACTCAGTAAAATATAACAAACTACTATTTATTTATAATGTTATAATATTTGATGATATTCAGATGAAAACATTTTTTTTAAAGGATTATACCTAAATACATAAATAATGAAATATTTAAAACCAAACATTTTATTTTAATACATAGAACCTATAGTAATGTTATAACTTTTATAAATAATAATACCAATCTATAAATTAGTTTACAAATGTTTAAAGCTGAAGAAAGTAGCTTTATCTGACAAAATATTTTTATAAAACTAAATTAATTTTGATATATGTATTTAGAGTTCCTTGAAACTCTTTTGATACTTTTTACAAGAATTAGTGTATATGTAGATGTAGGATTACGAACATGATGTATAAATGGATTTGCCACGCAAGAATGCTATTTAAAATGATTAATCTATGAAATAATATAAATATAAATAATTATCATTAAAAAAATTTCTACAATTTTTAACCATTGACGATGATTTGTGTTAAAAATATATAAAAAATATACATAAAATTCCTGGCATACAACAGTACAATATAGATACCATATTGATTATAATATTAGCTATCTCTTTCGGGTTGCAACAAATTACCATAAACACAACGCAGAGGCAAATAAATGGTTTATCATGTTTTAATACGCCCCGCCTTTTATAATGTCTTTGGACTATCAGCAAAATAAAAATTTTATTTTTGTGAGATTTTAGATTTGGATATCTTATCATCAGAATGTTATTTTTGTATCTAAATGCTTTGATTTATATCTTTAGTGTTTATGAAAAATATAATTTCAATAGTTTATTTATTTTTTAAAACCCGGTGACAAAAAGATATAAAAAACCATAATAACTTTACGTTTGGATCCAGAGTGTATGTCACGTTTAGAGAGAACTTGATATGGATAATAATTTTCCCCAACTTGTAGTTCTTAATTTACAATGGTCGAAGTTTTAAAATATTTTATCTACTTTAACTCATATAATAAGTCAAAAGATTTGAAGCACTTGTGATATACAAGATTGACTAATTGAAATTGAATAACATATGATTTCTTTATAGTCCACACGTCCACAGAACGATAGTATAATTGCATATTATAATTATGTTTTATTTAGTATATATTTTACTCATATAAATGAATTGATATATTTCAAATATATTAATTTCATAAAATAAGAATGATACAATAAGAAAAGTTACACATGGTAAATTGGAATAATTGCTCATTTGAGAGGATTTTTATTATTAATAATATCACTAGGAGTTATTTACGCTTGTCATTTTTCCGTATTAATATCTTTAACGACAAATAGTGCGAAAATTAAGGAACGACCGTTAAATATAAAACATTTTATTTCGGAGAGATATTATTTAATTTTAAATAATATAACGTCATCAAATTCAAAAATATATTAATTTACTCAAATTAAAAAAAATAATGCATTTATTAATTATGAATTAAAATGTGATATAATTTATTGAAATTCATATTCTTGTGAAACAAACAGTTTTACGTTAAAAAAACGAAATCGAAAGGACCGAAAATTAGTTATCCATTGCTACTATGTTGTAAATTATACCAACAAGCTTGGCACTCAACCGGCAATACTATAAGACGTTATTGTCTGGTTGGCTCATTGTGAGGAAAAATTGTATGAGCAAGGTGGGTCTATCTTCAACAGCCTCTGATATATATAGTGCTTAAAAAATTTGCTTTATTTGAGGTATCTTTTTAAACAATAATGTAGGTACCTACAAACCAAAGTGACTATAAGCTTTAAATAAATACCAGTATATTCTAAGATTGAGACCATTTTCTGACAACAAATGTGTGATTTTTAAGCCATTAACATCTTGCCATTAAATGTATGTGCTATATAAAGAACTTATGGTTTCAAATTAGTATTAAATAAGTAGGCCCAAATTATCACGAAACCTCGTTGAGTGTAGGACATGGCTGGATTTGGGCTGTAGTGCCATTGAAAAAATCCGAGGAAGAAAGTATATTAGATATAAACCTGGTATACTGTGAAAAGGAACGTAAAATGTCGCAGCCAAATAATGTTATAAAGTGATATATTAATAAAGTTACTTTTTTACTAGAAAAATGTCATTTGAAGGCCCTTCCGGTCCGGTATACTTAACTGGTAGAAATGTTTATCCATTAGTTACCTTATAAAGAAGCCTACCTCTTGGTTGAGCTAGGTATAATTAGATTAGATAGAAAGGGGTCGTTAAGGCAGCAGTACGAGCTGCCGCCTCCCAGCACTGCGACCTTGAGAGATCTATTGTGCATACCCTACTAATAATTGGTCAGAAAATACCCAGGCTTCTATAGAAGCGGAGAGTTTTTCTGACGGCCAAACCCCTGAATTCAAGAGGGCTCAGAAATCCCTTACCCAGGTATGTCAGCCTTTTCCGGGCTATAGCCTCGCAATCGCAGAGAATGTGTTCCGCAGATTCATCATCAACCGAACAGAACCGAAAGTCACTATCATCAGACTTTCCGATTTTGTTCAGATGATACCTGAGCGCGCAGTGGCCCGTGAACAGACAGCTAGGTATAATAATTTAGTCCTTTTGTCGTGTCACTGAAGGAATTGGATCAATCAACACTCACCATATCTTTATTTATTTTTTAGTAACTAAAATTGTTAGTATATAGTATAATTGCTACAGTTGAACATTAAATTAAAATTAAATATGTAAATTCAACAGATTGATTCATAATATGGTTTTTTATTACCAGTACGTCTCTCTAGTTATATATATGTTACTTAATTATGTATAGTTTTCGTTTATTTTATTAAATGGTC
The DNA here is from genome assembly GCA_963920725.1 of Rhamphomyia laevipes. Taxonomy (NCBI): domain Eukaryota; kingdom Metazoa; phylum Arthropoda; class Insecta; order Diptera; family Empididae; genus Rhamphomyia; species Rhamphomyia laevipes. Next base: position 33,362,801 of record OY987257.1, read on the forward strand.
CTAATGAGTATTTTAAACATTACACAACCGTTTTTTATACCGACGTTAGTTTCATTGGTCCGTTAATTCATGGAGCAAAAAAGAAGATAATATACTATAATTTAAATTTACGATAATCCTTAACATAATTTGTAATTATTAAATCTCTTGAATCATTATTTTATTGCTAAAGTATATTGAAATGTATATTATAACTCAATTAAGGGTAAAAATTAATTAAATAAGTGGAGAAGAGCGGCGGTATCCAAGTGGTATAGTGTGCTATGCTGTGATGCATCTAGTGCCGCGTTCAGCCGTTCAACTTCCGACCGCGACATCGATGTCGTTGTAAGTTTACTCAACTTTAAATGAGTACAACAGTAATATATATTTACAATATGTAATTGCTAACAGAAGACACTATTTTCTGACAAAAAATGTCTCATTATTACAACCATTATCTTGTCTCATTATTAAAAGCCATTACTTATATTTCGTAATTTATATAAAATTAGTAGGTTTAAATTGCAATAAAACGTCTTGATACAACTGTGAACAAGTAAAGAAAAAGAAGAGCATGGAATATGTTTTTGTAAATTAGCTTTTGACGAAATATATTTATAATTTTAAGCATATCTTTATTTATATAGAATAACTACAAATTGTAACGACAAAGGCGGTAAAAAAAAAAAATTGAACTATCCTATAAAATCAGTATTTCTGTTATCCTATAGAAAGGACTGTTTTAACATCTTACGTCCATTATTCAGCTAGATTTGATAATAAAATGTAAAAAATTAATATAATACAAAAAAAATTCATCGATATATACTATATATTTGATATACTGTGAGGTAGTGCATTAATTAATCCTTTATTTTGAATTCATTTTGATTTCAAAATTACTAAGTATACATTTATCAATATAAAAAGAAGATCCTCTCAAACATTATTTTGTAATTTGTAGAATAAATTAATTTGATATTAAATATTAATATGATTTTAGCTACAGTTGCATTAAAAAAAAACTATACAAAATTAATGATCACTTAACTAATCCGATGTTATAAAAAATAAAATGATTATATAACTCAAAATTATTATTGCTGTATTTCCAAAAGGGTTAACATTTAAAATAAATTTCTCATTAATTATTTTCAATTTTTCAAAAGCTGTTGTTAATTGTATAGGTCGCGCACGTCTCGTTTCCAAATAAATTTCAATTAACCGTGCTTTTATTATACGTATATACTTATACATATTTTAATTAGCTACTGAATTGTGTACTAATACTAAATAAAAGTTCTATATAATCTATAATATGAAATCTATATATCAAAATTCTGTTCAAAAATAATTAAAAGATTAAAATTGAAAAACTATGAACGCTTTTAGAGTCTTCAATAGCACGAATTATAATTGTATGTTATAAAAACATGTTAAGGTTGATGTTGTTAACTGTTTTATACATAATAGATAATATCATACATAGTACATTTATAATGGGCACTATCTAAATAACAGAAGTTGTTTATTTCTTAAAGTAGAATTATTCCCGCGGCTTATACAATATTTCTACAATGACTTGCAGGTTTATTTTAGTTTGTTGAAGAGCTGTATAGTATCTTTTCAAGTCGCATAGTCGCATTTTTTTCTCCAAAAAATATATTTTTCGAGCAATCAGCTGGCCTGTCAACAATATATATACATATCTCATTATTTCACTGTAATAGATAATTTTTTAAATTCACAACTTTTTTTGCTGATGATTTTTTTAACTTCTTTTTTGGAATTTAATTAATGCTATAATTATAAAATAAAAACGTGAGCCATAAAACTTTCTGGTATATATGTATACATATTCAATTTACAAACTGATATACGATCAATCTAATCTAATTAGTTCTCTATAATATTTTTTTTATATTGATATTGTCCATTCGTTGTAAAGAAAGTTTATTTAAAAGTTTACATACTAATCTATTTATTAAAAATTTAATTAGAATAAGAGAAAAATTTAATTTTAAAATATTCATAATTGATATTGAATTGTATATGTTAATTATACATTATTATTAAATTCGAAAACTAGTAGTGAATAATTCCAAAAATAAAATTTCGTATATTCTTAAAATTTCGTATATTCTAAAAGAACACCATATGCTATTAATATATGTTAGTATGTGAAGGAAGCTTAAGTAAATTATTCATACAAATATTCACAAAAAGGCATAAATGTAAATTAGAAAAATAATTTTCTTTTCGAATTAAAAATACTTAAAAATTCGAATTAAAAATACTTAATAATTCTGCATTCTGTTCGAAATATCCACTAAACATAGTGCACAAATGTTGTCTTGATAAAGGGCTTACCGTAAATCCAAATAAAACAATAATAATTTACAAAAAGATGGAAGATGAATCTTAAATATCCCAAGCTAGATGGTTTCATTATTTTGTGCTCGGAAGAAGTTAAATATATAGGTGTAACTCTGGTTAAATGACTAACCTGGGAATTCGCACATTAATAAAACAGTCGCGAAACTCACTAGGGCTATATGGGCGTGCAACTGTCTTGTAGAAAAAACATATGGGATGAAACCTAAAATGATATACTAGTAATATAGTGCAATCATCAGACCCATCGTCATACCCGTTCAAACTTTTCTAGATGTCTCAAAAAAAAGGGCTAAAGAAGTCCTCACAGTCAACAAAACCGAGCTACGTACAATAACTTGATTATAGTGACTGTCGGTTCTGTTCGGATGATGAAGTATCTGCGGAATATATCCTCTGCGATTGCGAGGGTGTAGCCCGAAAAAGGCTGACATACCTGAACCGTCTCGAAATCAGGAAAACTCTACGCTACTACAGAAACCTGGGTATTAACTGATCACATATTAATAGGGTAGGAACAATAGATCCCTTTAGGTCGCAGTGTATGGAGGAGGAGGTTTGTACTTCTTCCTTAATGACCCCTTTATTATCTATCTATATCTATCATATAACCATCCTTAGCAGGTAATCATTATTCTTAACACTTTTTCCCAATTGTTATTCCTCTTACATTTTTATTTAAATAAAGAAATAAAAATATAAATATCATTATTTATATCTATATAAATGCAATAAAATTAATAAGAATTATTTTTATGTAATTAGGACAAAGCTACCAATAAATTGCAATACCAATGACAACCCACAGCAAAATGTTAGCATTTCATTTTCATTTATTAATAAAATTGCCATATTCAATAAAAAATATGGTCGTATCCTTATTATATTAAATTAATATAAAAATTAAAATTTATTATTTTGAAAAATCACAATTTAAAATTTCTTAAAATTTTCGTAATAATGTCAGTAAACAGCTCATTCATACCAATGATTTTTTTGTGGTTTTTATCAGGTCAATACTGAAATATATTTCCAATAGTGTTCAGTAATGTAAATTTTAAATTCATTCTAAATTTAGTTTCGCTTTCGGTTTAAGATTTCCGTAAATAGACATGAATAACTTTTAAATCTTTGCTATTCTCTTTAATTCTGGAGATGGTATATCCATCTATAATTATATAATATAATTAAATTATATTATATAAACAAAATATTATGCAAGATTCTTTTTTTTTTGTAATTTTATATTATAACTACATATATAGATAGTTAAAGTATTATTTTGATAGCTATAAATATAATGCATTCATTTTTAGAATTTTAGATGTAGAAATTAATGAATTAACAATACATTTAATTTATTTATTCCTATTCATACTAAAAATAAAAAAAAACCCTATAGAATAATTACAATATTCAATCTTAAATTATTTTTAAAATAATATTAAAGAATTTCATTATTTTAACATAAATTTCAAATAATAACAAGTTATAAAAATATATAAATATTTAAACAAGCTTTTCTCTGAATCATTATTTTTATAGGTATATACTCATTCTTTTAGACATTTTCTTGTCAACATGTCACTTTTTCAAATTTCGTAAAAAAACAACCAGATAAATCAAACGAGTACCCCAAATTTCACCCTTCAAGATTATACAAAAATAAAGATAAAATTAATTTATTATTAAAGTTGTTCTGTTAAGAAAGCATAGATTCTAGATACAGATTTAATATCGTCATCGTAGCAAAAGTAGTATAGTTATTATTTATATTTATAAATAATAACTAATAACAATTGAAAGTTTAATTAAGCTGTAATAAATCACTAACAAAAATTGTTATATGAATTTTAGATTATTATTTGACTATTATTTGTTTATTGCACAAACGCAAATGCTCAAATATTCTAATATCATAATCAAATTATGTTATGAAATTTTAAATATATAAACTAAGTTATATACTGACTATATTTATATCCTTCCACCAATTCAACTAATTCCACCAATTAGTCAAAGTAATGTTTATAATATATTTATTAAATTACATAATCCAAAATCATCATGCTATTTTTTAATCATTTAATAGTTTATTAATAATATTATCATTTAATAGTTTATTAATAATAACAAATCATATTCAAACTTCCAATTTTTTCTCAAAATTTCTACTTGAAATTGAATTGAAATAAGTTCGATTTTTTAACAATATTAAATATAAAATAATAGAGTATTCTACCAAAAAAATAACAAATTAAATTATTTTAAATGTATCTGACATAATTAAATGATTATATCGAATTCAGTAACGTATACAGGAAACTATTAAAATTCGTATTTTGTATTTTCAGTATAGTATTTGAATAGTGTTCAAATTTATATACAAGAGAATACCAGATAATAAACTAAAAATATTTATTATAACAAAAAAAATCCTCATCCCATACAATAAAAAAAAAATAGCTTTAAAAAAAATGAGCAGTATTACTTCTTGATTGACAGATGGATGTATTAGATTGAGAAAATTTCTTCTGCGAATGGATGACGTGAGATGCGACTGGCCTGGGCAGAACAAAAAAACAACCGACTGTCGACTATGTATTATATATAATAATACAAATGAAATATATAAGGGCTGCAGTAGAGCGCAAAAGACGAAGGCTTTGCCATATCTGATATTATGCTGAATACTCTGACAACTACTTTATATGGATCTGAGGTTTGATTAATGGTGTTTTCCGTGGGACATAAATGCCAAAGAACTTAAAAAAATAATCATGGACTGAAAATTGTTTTGAAGCCGCATGCAGTAAATCCGCACATAAAAAAAATATGTATAAGTATATATACCTATACAAAACAAAAATGTATACCGTATATATAAAAAAATGTATATAAATGGTTTATACCAACAAAATGAAATTTGTAAGGAAATTGATTCAATATAAATTATATTGATAGAAAGTTGGGAGCAAAAAAATTAACTTAGAAAAAAAGAAAAAGAGAAATTACTTTACGAAAATAACAATGGAATATATATGTATCCTTATAAAAACATTATCTACAGTTTTTGAATTTGAATGCTGTATATATTGAGCAATCTAATAAGGGACTTTTAATGCAAACTTAATTTTTTTTATACATATTTACATTTCAAATATAATTGTTGTTAGAGATTACAAATTTTCAAAAAACTGCGTATATGATGACAGACTGTAATTTATGTCAAAGTATATTTTAAAAATCCCCAGTTTAAAAACTGATGAAAGAAGCCAGATTACATAATATACAAGATTTAGCATATATATATTTTTTTTGTTTTAAAGTAACTTTACAACATTAATTTTATAAAATTAAAATATTGTTATTTCCTAGCAATATTTTAGAAAGTAAAAAAAAATCGTATCCTCATAGTAAATAACTTTTACATAGTAGGATAATTTGGCCATGAAGGCAATAATGCTAAGGAAGGTTAGTAGTTAATCAAAATTATATTATGTTTTCTAAGAACTTTTTTTTAAATATTTACTATAAAGTGTAATTCCGATAAATTGAAGTAGATACTGGATAGCATAGTTTATTTAATTCTTAAATGATGTATGTGCTATTTTTACGTAATAGTAAGATTTTGTAACGCTGGAAATATTCTTCAATAAAAGAGGAAAAACAAATTTATTTATGTGCATTATATGTACATTATTTTCATACGTTCTGTAATGCAGATTGGTAAGATAATTTATAACAGATAATATGAAAATATTGACACAATTCTTTATTACAATAAAAAAAGCTCTTTCCGTAAAGTTATTAAAAGGATAAATATACTTTTCCATTTCATATCTTACAACTGACTATTATATATGTTTTTGCGACAAGCAATACACATACACTGATTTTTTTAAATATACTCCATTAAACTGTAAGAGAGATATGAAACTATTGTTCTACTTTTCTCTATGTATACTTTACCTACCACGAATTTAAAAATGAAAGAATTAAACCTATCAATCATTCTTGTCACGAAGCGCGGCAACTTGAACAATAGGCAAAGTGAAAATGTATATAGAATATATGTTTAAAAATTTCAAACTCCATATTTTCATAATATGATATACGCTTGTGATGGCTAGCTTCCATATTATTATAATATTATACACATCCTTATATTACATTACAAATAAATATTATGTATGGGTGTGTAATATATAAGATAAGACTGTATATAAAATGTGTAAATTCAAATTGCTAGTAAAAGTTAGAGATTTTATAATTATGCAGCAGTTAAAATTATGAGTCTGTTGTATAGCATTTTCTTTTGATATGGTTTGATTTAATAGTGAAATCAAAATTCTTAATCCTAACTATATATATTATTATAATTTATATTGCTTTTCAAACTGGTAAAAATCGAACTTTACAATTGCAAAACAGTTGTATTTTTCAATTAGGGTTTTAGAATTTTGTCTTATCGCTTGTACTTTTTATTATACCTGTTTTGATTCTAATTGTTTTTCCATTTATTAATTTCATTTTTCCCAATTTTTTCTTTATCAATTACCATCTAATTAAACTTATTTACATATGTAATTTGTTAAAAAGTAATTTCCATACCAAATCAACTAATTTTATTTAATTACTCGTATATTAACTGAATCTTTAGTTGCGGGCTGAATCATTTGAAGTTATAGTGATACGACATTTATCATAAAAATCTCAGTCTAATAATTTTATTCGAAATTTTCTTTCATTGCCCAAATAATAATTTAAATTCATTAGGTTTAATGATAAAAAATAAAATAAATATTGTTGATATTACTCGTTTAGTCTAATTCTTTGTGTTTGTTATCTTCTAAGGTTTAAAGATTAAAATGCAGTCCGTATACTCAAAGCAATGCTAACATATTAATTTATCACGGTTCTCAATTACGACGCTTATTTCAAGAAATTTCGCAGATTTTATATAGTTCTCCAGTATTTATTTCAAAATCATATGTTGTTATAGTAATTAGTTTTGTATATACATAAATATTTCATATTTTGATTCGGTATTTATGCACTTCTCAAATTAAGATATTACGTTACATTCAGGCTACCTTTTGGATGGTTTATCCAAATTGGTGTTTAGGATAGTTAATATAATTTATGTGACCTTGTCTTGTAATACCACCTACAAAAATTTATAGTACAGTACCAAAGTAAGATTACCTCATTAATTAATGTCTAACTGTAACAGATAGATAGTTTATAAAAATCGACATGATGTAGCTATATTACAAATTCTTTAATTCAGCAAAAACGTTATAAAATTATATATCAGCAGGAGTCTCAGAACAGCATAAATTTTTCCCATGAAAAATTATATATTATTCATAGCAGATTTGATAAACCATTCATTAATACAAATTACTTTGATTTCACGATTTAATATTATAATAAATTAACAAATATATTTTTTTGTCGGTTATTTCTTTTACTAATTTCTAAAATACTGTAACTTAAGGGTTTCAGAATAAAGTACAAAATCAGTATTATGTTAGCACTTACTGATAGAAAAGTCATTTTATAATATATTTAATTGTTCATTTTTTTTTTATTTATTTAAATCTAAAAGAAAATATCATTGTACAGATTTAGTGGCGCTTTTCTCGTATCAAATTATATAATATTGTTTTATTTAATAAAAAGTATTCTTAAAAGTATTGTCGACAATTTCTGTAAACATTATTTATCGGTAATACTATATGGATCACAAAGCGGATATGAAGCACTTTAGATATGTATTATTTTTATAGGACACATTTAATATTAATTTATAGTATTGCTGAAAGAAATAAGCAAAAGATAACATTACTGACTTGTCTAAAATAATTCTACTAATAAATATATGTAGTTAGTTGATAATTCATTTTTGAAAACTAAATATGCATATATTGATGACTGACTGACTGACTGACTATGTTGTTGATAAATTACTAAATATTTCTTTTTTGAGAATATGGCGCCATCTCTAGAGTAATATATTTTGAAAATTTATAAAGATTGAAACTAAGTCGTACAAAATATACTAACTCATAAGTCAGCATTAACTTATATTGGTATAATAGAAATAGAATACCAATTCCAAAAATATATAATGTTTAATGGTTTGTAACCGAGGTGTTACAAAATTGAAATTAAATATAGATGGCATTTATTTAAAATTAATAATCACTTTAAGAAATAAAACGGAGTCAGCGAACTCAAACAAAACCACCGATTAATTGTCACTAACCCGTTCACGTTCTATTGGGTTTTTTTGAGTAACCATATTTTAATAAAAATAAAGAAGGACATTTAGTGACAATTGAAACGGCTGTTCGTTTTCGGTATAGAAGGCCGACTGCGTTTTATTTCTTAATATATATAATGGCGCTATATCCCAAATCGAGCTTTAGCCTCCTCCAAGAGGTTTCGGAACATTTTTATTGCAATTTGGACCTACTAATTTTATATGGACTAATTTTATATGAATTTTATCCGATCCATAAGGTTCAATTTAATTGCAGTAATCATAAACATTTGTTTTCAGCATTTTCCCCAGCTTAGCATTTCCCCCAGTTAACATTTTCACAATTATACATATAGCAAATTTTTATTAGGTACTGGTACTCATTTTAAGAGCCACATCGATTTCTCGGTCTGGAGTTGAACCTAATGCATCACATCATTACACACTACCACTACCCCACCGACTGAAAGGGTTCGAATATTTATTATTAAATATTACTTTATCCACTATTGAAATGAAAAGCAATTTATGTTTTGTGGCGTCAAATGATCATTTAAAGGAAATCGATGTGATATATTTTCGCAATTTACAAATAGATAGTTTTCGCTGACCTAAAACTTAAGATAAAAGTTTAAAGTTTATCATTCAAATTAGTTAACATTTGAAGAGTTCAGAGTATTATATTTTCCACAATGTCAACAAATAAAAGAGTCCTGATCACAACAAATAAAAGTTGTCTTCACAATTATACTATTTCGTTTATTGTAATGTAACTGTTCCAGTAATAATCGATTCTAGGTCGAACGATCAATAATGTATGCGTGAAATTGTCGCATTCATTTTGAATAAGAGCCTTGCAGGCTTGCAGCATGCGTTTACTAGAAGAGTGGTCGACTAAATGGGTTAAAAAAAATTTGAATAACTACTAATAGGATAAAAAAAATACATAATTGCCTAACAATATGCAATTTTATTAATTAATATTGAAAACATTATTATACCAGATTCAGAAAACGCGTAGCCAAAACAACTGCTTTCACAACTTTACTCCATTTATGGATTGTATTGTATGTATTGTTTTCCTATTTTAACTTTTTAATAAATATTATATGCAATACGTTGATGTAGTCTCAATCCGGCATTAGACTATTGTTGCGTTCAAAAATGTCAATTGGTATTGGAACCGTAGTATTATATTATTAGTAACACTGTTTAATTATTAATAATTCAATTTAATTTTTAGTAATAATGATGAATTGGATCACTCACTCATATGAGATATGACTCATATATTAGAAGTAAAAAAATGTTAGTGTTTAAATTTATTGTGAAACAATAATTCCTTTATAAATATTTTTATTGATTGAAAGGAGGGAATTAACATTTAAGCTATTTGTCATCGTTTTAAAATTAAATATTTTTACGAAGATAAATTTACGCAAAGATTTGTGGGAATAACATGATAATAATATAAACAATCTAAGAGCTCAAACGTAATAAAATATTTACTAAATTTATTTAAACTTTTGAATCAATATTTACTAAATTTACTAAACCTCTTGAACGTGGTCTTGAACTTTCAAAAAATAAGGCTGCAGTTCATTAAAGCTGTTTCCAGTTCATCACATTTCTAAAGGAAATAATTTTAGTTTTTTAGTCCGTTTTTGTGATTTTTTTTAATAAGAATTTCGTATTTGTTTTTTATATCAATTACGATCAAGTATGGCAGCACCACAATTATTATTATGCATATAAATGTGTCATATCTTATATAGGGAAAGATTTTTATAAATTTATAAATTAAAATAAAAATTGCAGTAGAATTTTCCAATGATAATGAAAAAAATATTATGCTTATACTATACGTTAACTATATAACGTATATCTAAAATTTTTGGTAATAACTTTAGAATTCGATAAATAACTATGTTAATTGTTGGTATTTTACGAAAATAAATGTGTTCCTGTACCTAAATTATTTAACATAAATTATAAGTAATATTTATTCTCCTTAATTAAATATTTACAAAAATTCGCTAACCGATCAGATAATGCTGTGATTAATTTTTTATTGGATTGGTTGTAAAGCAAAATATTAAGAATTAAATAGGTATATTAAATTTATTTATTTGTCAAATAAAGACAACAAATATAACTTTTATATATATAAATAAATTATTGATATATTTCCCGCGATTGCTAAAATTTCTGTAAAAATTGGGAACAATTTGTAAATTATGTTTATTATTTATAATAAGAAGCAATCCATTGTTTCCTGGGTCTTAGAGGTAATAATGGATTAAAATGTATTAATTTTTCTTAAATTATTTATAATTCAAGGGATTCCTTTTTCTATGAATTAATTTATATTTATTTAGGTGTTTCTTTCTTAAGGAAAAGTCATTTACGGACCATTACTGGTTATGTATAAATATTATAAAGATTTACATTTAAATTGTTGAAAGATAATACATCAAATATGATTATAAAATTATAAATTTGTAGCTATCAGAATTACATGCTGTGTATGATATGTATGCACTATTTTATGTATGATTATAATGTTTTAATTGGCTATACCACCATTAAAATAAATTTAAAAAATGACTTACAATCTAGATGGTTCTTTAAGTCTATGAACTAGAATTTAAACAGCATAAAATATTATAGTTATTTTTTTGTAAATAAGAATTCTTTATAAGAAAAATAAAAACTTTGAAAAATAGAATATAGAATTTTATGCAATCAAAATTGCTAAAGACTACATAAATTCATATAAATAAATTCGATTTTATAAATTTAATTACTCAAGAAATTAAAATATATTGTAAAGTGTTATTATGTTAGAAAAGGTGATATTTTAAAATAATGTTCATAATATTATAACAGACTCGTACCATGATTTATTATTAGAGAATTCTATCTTATTAACCTGTTCCTGATCCCAAAATAATAAATGTCTTTATTTAAGACTTAATTTTTAAGAGGTTATGGAAACAAGTATGAATTTGTAATAATATATACATATTTAAAAAAAATAATATAAGTTCATAGTCTTCATCATCCTCACAAAATTAATTCAGAAATAACAAAATTAATAGAGTACGTTTCTCCAGTCGCAATGGATATTTGGTTGATACTTTTGAAATAAGTTTTCTCAAAAACATTTTGTAACCATCGTTACTATTATTTAAAACCTGAAATTTAATGTAAATAATTTTTATAATGTAGCGGGTTCTATTTTCATAAAACAAAATTTAGATTTTTGCTTTTAAAGATTTTAATTTGAGCTGTTCAATAAAATGAAAATAAATTTATCGAAACGTTGGGTATAAAAATACATACAGTTGTTTTTAATTATTATATTTAGATTAGATTGGTATATTTCAAAACTAAAAAACAAGAAAACAAGAAAATTAATTTAATAAAAGTTTTTTTTTCTTACTTTTTAAACGAGACTTGTTTAATTTTAAGTTATAATAATAGATACATTATAAGAAACAAAATATGTGAAATTTGTTTGCTTGTTTCAAGTAAAAATACTTTTCTCCATGATTTAGAATTTTGACTATTTCTCCTACTATTTATGTTACTAGGTAAAATATAACATAATATAATAATTTAAAATGGCTGCCGTTTTCTGAAAATGTATTAGTATGTTGTTATACAATATCCGTAATGTTGCGCATGCGCTTCTGTAATATTTTCAATATGATATAATTTACTTACAAAGTGAATATAAATTTAGATGGGACAAAACTACGTTTGTATTTTCGAATAACAAATAATTTTGTTACAGTTTTTCTGACAAAAAGCACATATGAAATATGTCATAATATCGTAGCATATTCTAAAAAATTTATTTGTACATTTCTGCATAAAGAATATATATACTGCAAGACGTCATATAATACTTAATATTATTTAATCCTAGAAACAATAAATTAAATAATTTGAATTAGTTATTTAAAATGTCTTTATATATATGTATACCTAGAAATTATATTTTTTCTATTGTTAATCTCTAATCTTTGTATCACCTCTCTATTAGATATCTTCACAGATTAACTTAAAAAATATATTGCCCATTTTATGTATTTTCGAAAGTGGTTTCCTGAAATAAATATCTCATTAATATAACATTTCAATTAATAATATAAAACAGAATTAGAAGTTCCTTTTTATTTATGATGCATATTGCGTTACATAAACCTCTCTAGAACCGAATTTGTCGTGAATTTTTTAAACAAATTCGGATCTACAGGGTAGATGTAAAACATATATATTTTATTTTAATAATATATATTATTGTAATAATTTTTTTTTTTAAATTTTTAGTTATATAGTATATGTATATAGAAATATTTTGGTCTCCACTTATTAATTTTCGGCTTTGTAAATGATCCTCTTACTTTTAAATAATGTTAATAGTTGGAACTTTTACTTTATATTTTATTATTTAAATTTAAACTGGAAAACTTTGCAATACTTTATAGAATATTGAATAATTTGCCCAACAATACGGGGTTCGGTCCAGCTGTCATAAAATTCACATCAGTAGTAGATAACTTTCAGCTGTACTATATCCAAAATGTAATATTATTAAGCTTAATGTAAAATTATATAATATATACTATATGAAGAAAGTAAAATAAATCGAGGAGACAAGTTCTGTGTGTAATCTTTTTTTTCGAAAATCGTAAATTTACAACACTGAATTATTAGCTGACGATAATTTGAGTACACAGTATTTCATATGTATATAATTTCACAACGATCTGCAAAGAGAAGTTACAATTTGGGTCAAGGTTAAAATCATAAATTAAATTATTTTATTTGTGTTATATATGATTCTTTTTTACAATTTATTTATTACTTACTGACTTTTTCCCTTATGCAAGTCCTGTTTATTTTTTTTATACAAAATATAAGCTGCATATGGTTTAGATATTTGCTGAGTCATTATGTGATATAATACTAAAATCATTTCGTACTATAGAATATTTATATTTTTCAGTAAAGCGTCTAGTCATCGCTAAAGGAAAATATTGTTTCTATGGTAGTTTTATACTTAAAATCTCACACTGCTGTTTTTTCCATATAATATTTTTAAAAATCAATTCCTTGTATATATCGTGTGTATTTGAATTCGAAACAGAATATTTTATAATTAACCTTCATTGCATGCAGCCTCGAGGTTATTTGAGAGTAATAAAATAATTGTTTAACATATTTTAAAATTTTCTAGAAATTAATAATAAAATACCTTTTTCAACATAAATTATTCTAAATTCTGCTGTTAATCAGTCGTATATAAAAAGGTTCTGATGCGAAAGAAGGTATACATACCGACTATTGATTTAATTGTAGTTATCCTATGTATATATATTTATGAAGTTGTAAAACAATTTAGTTAAAATTGTTAGTAAATATTTATTAAAAAGATTAATTATGCTATAATCCCCGACTGGTGTATACATTTACGAATAAATATTATGAGTTCTAATATGAATAATAATTATGAGGCCAAATTGATGTATTGGTGTATTTTGCAGTGAAAGATTTAGATAAACTTCATAAATTTAGGTAAACTTTATCAAAACATAGTGACCATCAACTCGCCCACAATTTAAGTAAATTTTTAAAATAAGTGCTCAGCTTAATCGGGTGAAACGGATGGAACAAAAAATTGTTGAAATTTTGGCAACAAGTTAAAAAAAAAAAATCAAAATGGTTCTCAATTACATAAGTTTAGATTTTAAAATATATTTTATTATTAATTATAGATTTGAAAAAATCTAACAAAGTCCTTATACGTGTTATTCTTATAATATACCTAGGAATTAGGATTACCGTAGTAATTTGTTTAACATTGAATTAAACATTCTCAGTAGTGTGTTTGCGGAAGTGTTAAATTTTATATGCAATAGTATAATGAGAGTAAAATGTCAGGTGATTTCAAAATACCCTAACCAACCTTTGCTACCTGCCGTTCAACGTACAAGTAATAAGATTCGACTTAAAATATTTTGGATTTTATGCATAGGCTATCGCTTTTGCTATAGGCTATAGCTTTTGCTATCGCTTTTGAAAATCCACAATAATCGCTCAAACAAATCACGGTAAATGCTGATTTTTAACAACATTATGTTTAACAACATGATATAAACATTATGTTTTTAAATAATTTTAATAGTGATTATACGTATCTAATTATTATAATATTGATAATACGTTTAGGATTAAGCTTGTTGTCCAAAATAGAATAAGAATATTGAATGGATATCAAAATCAGGAACTCTGAAATTTTATTTTCTACTTTGTAATAATTAAAATATACCACCTAAAACATAGTTAAAATAATTGTACATTTATTTTAATATACATTGACTCCACAATGATTGACTTCTGTTCTATTTCTACCAGTTAAATTAATTTAAGTCAATGCTGTATAAATATATTAATTGAATCTTCGGTTCCTTTAAATGTGAAAATCCTTGAGTGTCAATGAACTGTATGCCTGAAAAAATTAATGTTTATTAACCGTTTTCATGCGTATTAATGAATTTAAAAATAATATTACTGCGAGGTTATTCCAAAAAAAGTATTTCAGAAATAAAATACATATAATTTGTTAGTATACATATATCCCACTCATTTGTTAGATATACCTCATTGTGCGTTTACTAAAGTTGTGTTTTGCCCAAAAAAATTAAAATAATTGTATTTTTAAATGAGGGAATAACTGTCATAAACCTTTTTATACTTAACCATCTGATTTTTTAAGACAATCTATAATCTAAAATTAAATCTAATATCTCTATACTAAAAGAATTCAACAAATTATACTAATAATGCTAACTTTATATTAAAAATTATTTTGGATGTTTGTAAATCTTAACAAAATATTATAAGAGAGCCTTAAATTTTTATATATATAAAACCGGCTTTTATACTTCAACTTGTTTTCATTATTTTTATTTGTTACTGATTGTGTTTCATTTTATTAGATATACAAATCATCAGAATAAGCTAAATATTCTTGGGTTAACTTTTATAAATTAATTTTCAAAGAAATTTCGGTTTGAACAGAATATGAATGTTGAATTTATATTTAGTATCTTCTTTATTTTTATTCTGAAGGCAATAAAACGACCTTAGAATTAATTTCTCCATTTATTTTTATCGTAAAAGACATATATATTATTTCATATAATCCCAGGAAGATCAAGCATTTATATAGAGATTATATTCAAACTTAATTCAGTACAAGTGTTTTTGATTCAAAATTAATTTCAGTTTAATATGGAAACTTTAATTAATAAAATGTATCTAGAAATATAATTTATGTTTTACACATAATAATTAGGATGAGGAATATTTTCTCAGTAATTTAATCTTAAATTTAAATATAGAATAGTCATAAATTTGTGATGGGCAATATAATTAATATTTTGATTTATTTTGAATTCCGTGTTTTTAAATATCATATATCTTATAATTTAATAAAAAAGACACACAGACAGGATGATTTCCGGGTGTAGTTAGTATACCTGTAAAATTTTTCAGCTTCATTGGGTTCATGAAAAACTATGTGCAGTTTAGTTTCCAAAGTCTACTTCATTAATGTTATATCTACATCATATGATTATTATCAATTTTAGGTCAGTAATTTCAGTACGTACATGTTAAAATTCGTGAATTAAATTTCAAGTGTTGTAGATTACACAAGAAATAGATCATGTAAGTTTTATCCATTTTTAATTAAATATATTACAAGTTAGTTTTATACTGAACTAGTTGTTGCCACCTTGAACATGTGGATGCAAAAATTATGTGCAGTTCATATACGGCATTATAAAAAGTTGTATTGCATTTAAAATTTGTATGGAAAAAATAAGTTAATTCAATATGGCAACTTAAAATTATATACATTTTAAAAATATTCTTCTAAATAAATATTATTTGAATGTATATTTTGACAAATATAGAATCTTTACAATTTTAAGTTAGATGTTTTTTATCACCTTATAATATTTAATATTTATGCCAATTAAATTTATATACTGAACTAAATAAATTATGAATCTTCTTTATAAATTATTAAAAAATACTTTTATTAAACGCTAATTAATTGATGAAATAAATAATATCCATTTTTTTTTTGCATATATGTATATTGACCAAAATTATAACATATAGTAGCAAAGTTATTAATAATCGTAATCGAATTATTCGTTAAGTTTTATGATAATTTAAAAATAAACAACCGAAACCAATTTATTTTACAGAAAAGAAAATATATATTAATATTTAATATTTATCATCAGCCGCAAGTAAATGCTAATTAATATAAATATTTTCTATTGCTATTCTTTCCGAACGAGGCCACGACTGGGTTACATTTTTCTTTAAATTTAGTTAATAATCAAAATATATATATTTTTTATTTTATTTACTCCTATCTTCATTCACCTGAAAGTCATGTGTTATTTCGTATTTATATTCAATTTGTATATTCTGTAAAAAGATACTGACACTGAAGTTAGCAGAAGTACTCTAATTGATTTTTTTTATTTGTGTTCCCATTAACAACTTTAAATTAATCGTGAGGTGTAAGTTATTTATATGATTTTCTTAAATTTAAACTAAA
Organism: Rhamphomyia laevipes; assembly: GCA_963920725.1. Lineage (NCBI taxonomy): Eukaryota > Metazoa > Arthropoda > Insecta > Diptera > Empididae > Rhamphomyia > Rhamphomyia laevipes. Next base: position 33,380,101 of record OY987257.1, read on the forward strand.
TTAACATAATACACTTAATTAAAACAGTAAATATTAAGTTTTTTCGAAATTTTATAATATTTTAGTTATATATTACATTATTGAACGACTTTGTTTAATTTTCAAATTTAACTTAAATTCATTTTAGAAATAATAGAAATAAAATATTATTGATAATTTAAATAAATTAAATATAAATTGTTAAAATAATTATATTTATTTCGTACATAAGATCATTATAAAATGAGGCAAAGTTTTCTTTATCTTATAATGTCTATAATTAATTTCTCAATAATTTTAATATATAAAAAATTAATAAATAAATAAATAATATTTTTTGATTTAAATGATTTTGACTAATATTCGTATTCACATAATTATGTGTAAATACATAAAAATATAAAATCTATGTGAGTGTATTTAGCAATGGCATAACATTATCCAATGTATTAGTACGGTATACCCTTCAATAAAAACGTACATCTGCTTTCTCTAAAAATATATCGTATTAGCAGAATGAGGGTTGAAAATAAAAATTTATAAGGAAAAATTGTTTTTTTTTTTTTTTTTTTTGAATGTACAACGTTATCAAAGATTTTATGAGTTCTTGATTCGAACAGGATTAAGTATAAGTAATATTTTAATATTTGGCATTTAACTTTACTAAGGGATGATACGGTAAAAGGTGGTGGTTAATATAGCTGTTTGTTGTTAAACACTCACACATATTTATTTTCTATCATTAAAATAGAAAATTGAATGTATTTGTTATTCTTTTTTTTTACGCAGCCATTCTGATATTGTCAGAGAGCAGCGAAGGGTGCGGCCAAACATTATGTTTTTTATTCTATTTACCGCGTCTCTATACATACACATGTTATTTAGCCGGGTTCTGATATCAAATATTTGAATTATGAGCTGTACATATATTATAGGAGAATTTAGTTACCCAGGTTTCTATATTACTCTTTTTGTTATCTTGAACAGGGATTTAGTTATTTTACTATTATGTATACATAATTTCCAACTTTATGTGGATTCTAAAATTATATGGAATTTATATTTTCAGTATAACTTATGCGCATGAAAGTCTCCACAGAAATATATATATATATATATATATATATATATATATATATATATATATATATATATATATATTGTATGTATATTATAATACAAAATTTCTAAATTAAAGCTGTATACAACATTTTATAACTTCTAAATAAGTAGATGTATACCTTTAAAATATGGGTTTAAATATCTATATATATACCTTTTTAGTATGGCACCAAAATTTTAATATAATAATAAGCAAAGTCTTGCGCATTTATTGAATAAAACTACCAGGACAATTTTCACATACTCGTACACTTCATTTTCTCAATAAACAACGCTCAAATAAAGATATTACTTTTTATTTAAATTATTTTAATCGTTTTTTATAGTTAATTATTTATATTATTATTAAAACACTTCAATATTCAATTGAATCTTTTCAAGTTTTGAAAATGATTCTTTTAATTAAGTATTAAATAATAAAACTTGTTAAAAAGTTTCTTTAATTTACTTACATTATTGTTTTTAACAATTTTAAATTATATTATTCAATGAAACCATCAAAAGCGAACATTTAAATACGAAATAAAACTTTCATTATAATTTCAAAAATAAAATTCCAGGCTTAATTTTTTAATGGTAATAATTTTTTTTCTCTCTTTTAACAATAAACAAGTTTTGTATACAGAACAGTCTTTCTACAGTGCCATTTAATTTCAGACTGAATCCAGTAACACTGAAGTTAAATGTGCAGTGCAAAACCTATAAAGAAATATTTACCAACAGTGAGAGAGAGAAAGAGAAACTATAGGCTAAAAAATACAAGACAAAGAGATAGAGGTGCCTAGTACGAGGAAAAGATAAGATGAAATGGAACGTAAAGTGCTGAAAACTATACTAAAGCATAAATATATGGATTATAGAAAAAGTACGTACGCCCTGGATAAAATAGTAGTAAAGCATTAAAAAACACATCCTAAATTTTATAATATTATATTGAATTGCTGCTGTTCTACATACTTTCTACATGAGTTTGAGTTTATATTTTTTACTTATTATATATAAAGTAGAAAAAATGTTTTCCAAAGTTTAATAGTTTTTAATAATAAAAATAATTTTGTTAAGTTTGATTTAATAGTCGCAGTGAATTTAGTAGCTACTAGGCCTATGTTTAATCTTAAATTTAAGATTTTAAAAGTTTTGACACCAATTTCATTTATATATCCGCAGGATAATTGTGTGAAATTTTTCCGAAACATGAATTGTCGTTTCTTGAATGTGTTGAGTAAATTTGGGTCGAAAAAAGATATTTTATTTAAGAGGGAATATACTTACATATTGATACATGAAAATCTATATTACATATATTTATACATAGGAAAAACTTTTTCAATTTTGTAGTGATTTATAACAGAATTTCTATATTTTTTTTTATAATATTTAACATTATTATATTAATTGTAATATTATCCAATTAAATGCAAGATTTTACAAAAAAATAAACGATCTTAAATATTGTTCTGTTGGTTTCTAAGTCAGATTAATGGGGATTAAAAAATATCATTCTTTAATAATTCAATTATTAACAGAGATTTAAAATATTTTATCTATATAATATGATAAATGAATGTTGATTAAAATGTTTGAATTATTTGAACTAAAACAATCTAAGCATGTAAAATTGATCGATTTTTATTTTATAATATCGAGCTGTACACTTCCCCCTTAAGTTAAATTTAAAACATGTCCACCATATTTTCACTTATAAAATATGTGGCTACTAAAAGCGTTTTTGTAAATTTTGTTTTTGGCAAATATCCACGAAACAGTTTCAAATTCTAATAATTTTTACGATTCCCATAATTTTATTTTACTTTTTTTTGAATTTGTATGTGTAAATGAAATATATCCTTAATTTGGAAAAAATGTCATAAAAGTAGGGTTCATTTCCTAAAATGCTGCTTTTATATATATATACAATGGTAAATTGTTGGTTTTTTAATGTTCAGTATATATATGTATATATATATATATCATGTTAGGTAAGATTTTTAATTTCAAAGATTTTAAATAGTTTGTTATCAGAATATTTAAAATTAATGGAAATCAATGTCAGATATGATATACTTTCCGAATAGTATAAATTACAGTTTTTTATTTTTTATTAATTGCACTAACATTAGTTTTTTATTATTTCAGTATGACAAATTAGTTTAATTTTTTTACAATTTATATATTTTAGCAGTCGGATACTAAACCTTATGAATATTAATAATTTCAGTGGGCTAATAAATACCTTATAACAATGTAGTGATAATTACTTAAATATTTTGAAATAGTACAATAATAAAAAATATCTATTATTATGAAATAAAAAGATGTTTGGAAAAAGTGTATACGGTATACATTACACAAATAATATTCGTAGGAGAAACTCATGCAAGTACCTATATATTATTGTAGGTATACATACAAAAGAGTTTGTATTTGCAAGTGAATATCTTATTTGTGCTATTCTCTGTCTATAGTAATTGTCCACATTTCTTGATAGTTTTTTAATAAAAATAAGTAAATTAAAAAATTATACAATGTAATATAAATTTTTCAATTTTCTGAAGTCATGAATTATCATTATTGTTATTTTGTATTCCAACCAAATATATATTCTATGATTTCTCATTTTTAAATTTTATATAATAATAACTAAAGTTGCAAATAATAATTTAATATAATAAGGATTTTTTTTTCAGTACTATTTGGGCATATTTTCTGACTATTTCGAAATGGAAGTTTTGTTTAAGAGGAAAAAATATATTTGATTGGACATTTGTTTATACATATATATATATAACTTTATAGGACATTTTTTGCGTTTTGATATTCAGAACTTTCGTGTTTCTAAAATTTAAATGTGTTTAAAATATTTCGATGTATCAATCAATGAAGTATTATGTAAATTTTACAATGTGCATTACTATTAATGCTTATCACTGTAAGATTTTTGAGATTTAGAAAATTCTAAAAAAATCTAATAATATAATAAATCTCCTTAGTAAATACTTAGGTACTATTTTCGTTCCTGAATACCCTGAATAGATATTGATGTATACCATAAAATATCATCTACGATTTTGACAAAAAAAAATTCGAAATATAATATTAATATTCCTTTTTTCTTTTTTCTTAGTACATATTTTACTGAAGCTGTTAAAAAGAAAGTGTATTAATAATGATAACTTACGAAATTTGAAAATTATTATAAAATTAAATATTACCAAAACTTATAATCAAATGAGTTTTAACTTTATTTATTTTAAATTCTAAATTAAATACTTAAACATCTCCAGAAATCGAAGTTCTTTACACTTTATGTTGAATTAAATTAGGAACAAATGAGCTGTGTTTATATAATAAAAGTAGATATTTTCAATATTATTGGTTTTACCAGGATATCTTGTATGAAATCATGGTAATTTATATATTTAAAATCTATCTTAAATTTTTACTTTGAACTATAAAAGATGAATTTAACTGAAAGTAAAGGTATTCCAATAATTTTAGGAAGTTATTTATGCATGCATTACAAATACAATAAAATAAAATGTAAACAAATATTGGTTCTCCTAAAAATATGTTATATTTTATAATATCAAATCAATATAAAATTGCAGTAAGTGAGGTAAATGAAACTATTGGGTTCATT